>APFE030967525.1:0-16653 GCA_000404065.3 Pinus taeda | reverse complement strand
CATGAGAGAAGCTTATGTAAATTTTCATTCTTTTATTAATAAATTTCCTGTAGTAGCCATGTTGGCGCGGGCCGTGGACTGTTTCCCTCTCTGAGGGTTTTAACCACGTCAAAATACTGGTGTATTGATCTGTGATCTGTTTGTGAGCGGTGTCCTTTTGGTGTTCTGTCTGAGGAACTTACCCTGTAAATTCCTACATTTTTTGCCCTATATACAGTGATATTGGAGAAGCAAATCCATTGTTAAAGGGCAAGACTTGTTGAGCCTAAGAACAATGACCTTGAAGGAGCATTGTCATTGTGTGAAGGCAGTTTGTTGAGCTGATGTATGCAAGGGAATATGAAGGTGTAGACATCCTTGTGAGTAGTTGAAGGGAAAGGTATTTGAGCAGCGGTATTTTTTGTGAGTATAGTTGGCGAAGGACCTGCCAAGTGTTCAAGACAAGTGGACTGAAAGGGTTGGTGTCGAGCACTTCTTTAGCAAGCCAAGTTTGTTCTTGTTCTTAAGCTGATTGAGAGCCAAACATTGTTGACCTCAAGCCCTAGTTTTCCTTGTATCAAGGTTTATTGTAAGGTCCATGATCCCTAGTACGGAAGACCTATGTTTGTTGTATTAAAGTTCTAACATAAACAAGTTTTGGGTCTACAATTCTTGTGTACATTATTTATTTCTTGTTGTTACAAATCTGTTGTGCAAAGTGCTAGGAATTGTGGTATTCCAGTGTGCTTGTGATCATGGTTTGTTGTATTAAAGTTGTAACATAAACAAGTTTTGGGTCTGCAAATCTTGCGTACTTTATTGATTCGTTGTTGTTACATATCCATTGTGCAAAGTGCTAGGAGTTGTGGTATTTCACTGTGTCTGTGATCATGTTTTAGACATAGACCTGATTCTGAAGTGCCAAGAAAAAATCAATAGAGGGAGCCATACCCTTTTTTGCATTAGTGTTGGAGGTCCTTATGCATGAGAGGTCCCACAAATTAGAACCCCAAGTAAGTGTAGGGCATCATGATCTCAATCTCTTCCCCTTGAAAGTACCAATGTAGCTTTCACTAAAATGTTAAATATAGTAACTTTGGTTTTACCGAAGCTGACTTTGAACTGTCAAGTCACAAAAGTTGGCGAAGGTATCACTTTGTCTCTGAAGGGTCCTAGGTGAGGAAGCCAACAAGATCAAGTTGGCCAATGCATCACTTTGTCTTTGTGGGCTCTTAGATAAGGAGGCCAAAAAGATCAAGACATCAACAAAGAGGTGTTAATTTTTCTTATGGCTATATTGTTCTTTGCTTTGATAATTGCATTTCTTCATTAACACATTAAATTCAACCCATAACATCATAACATTATTCAGATTTACATCATTATTCAGCAAATATGAAACTATGTAGAAAGAACAAAATCATCATCATCAATGCAGCGGAACATAAAGGAACAACAGAAGAAAAGCATTCATACATAGAGACACCAGGATTGGTCGGAGACCAGGGCAAAACTCACTATGGGGAAAACCCTTTCAAATTATTCTTTTTATTAGATTATCATTGAATGATTCAACAAAAGAGAATACAATGATCCATATCTTCATCCATACAACAATCTAGCGAAAATCAACTACACAATATCCATGAGATGAACCCAACCATGCTCATATACAAACCTTGATTCAGAAGCCTGTAATGAACTATCACTGTCTGCAGTCAACTGTCGAACATTTTGGATAACTAAAAAACCAAACCTTAGTTTCCAGTCGCATGGAGGACATGTTGTGCGAGCAACTAAAAGGCTTCAGTCGCACAGATGAGCTGGCCAGAGAGCAACTTTAGCCGATATTTCTCTGTGTTATGCTTGCGACTGAGACCTAAAACCCTAAAACAAAGATGCGAGCTTCAGAACCTGCAATTTCACCTTCGTGCAAACCCATTTCTTTGCAAATCTGCCTCAGACCTGTGCGAGCCAAAAACAAGAAAGAGAATAGAAGAATGTTTCATGATGATGTCCAAATGAGGTGGAGGTCACTTGTATTTATAGCCTTCCAAGGGTGTCCAATTTGCTATAGGGTCGACCTGAACAAATATGCACATGTGGGCTTATAATTCAAAAATACACTTTCCCTTATCCAAATTTGATTATCTTTAGGCTAATTTTGGTCCTCTTGAAAAGAGGAATTCAATGCAATCATTATCTCCATCAAATGGGTTGTCCAAAGTGAAATTTGGCCCTAGTTGCCAATTTTAACACTCCCTCTCAACTAGAGAGAATTCCACCTGCATCATGTCATGTGTATCATGTCATCAAGTCATATCCAATCTCAAATATATCATCATCAAATGCCATCATTGCTCATCTGTTGCTTATTTTTGTTTATCTGTTGATTATCCCTGCTTATATGCTAAACATTCTCGAATCTAAAAGACGAATTTGACATCAGAGGGGAGCCTATGCTACCACCCTTTATTCATCAGGGAGCCATTGCTACCACCCGGAATCACTGCCAGTGAGGAGCCCAATGCTACCACCAAAGAAACATCAGCGGGGAGCCAAATCTACGACCCACATCAACATCGGAGAGCACATCTCAAAATCACATCGGGGAGCACATCTCAACCCGGAATCTCATAGGGGAGATAAACATCTAAAACCCCATGTCGAGCAATAAGTAATATAGGGGAGTACATCTCAACCCATCCTATTTCCTATTGATCTTCCCTGCAATGACCCTCAAGAGTCATATGGTAGAACACCTACATCATAATTTGAGCTTGGCTAGATACCCGACTTACAAAAAGGCAAGGATCACATGCCCCAAGCCCCTCAACCCATTGGCCAGACAGGGAGGGAGAATCCCAACAAGCCCGGCTTGTGGGTATGATGCCAACTGGGGTATACTTTGCAAAGACCAAGATAGGGGAGCAACATCTCCAACCTTATGGGTAACAGATATGGGTGATACCCTATTGTCCAAAGATCCCTCAACCCCAAGAGCCCTCCATCTCAATTACACGCCCTGGGAGCTAAGATAAAGGGGGAAGAATTGGCTCAGTGTCCTCGATCAGCGATGCTCTTTGTAGATCATAAACATATCATCATGGTCATATCTAGCAATCACCATATCTCAATAGAAACAGTCTCATGTTCATGCAAGTCATCAAATCAAATATCATATTAGAACAAAAATATACATATTACACAAAAAGGCTACCATATTCATCCTCCCTGTCATGGAGGCAGCAACCACAAGCCTAAGCTTGTCTTGTAGAGCATTACTGTCTATATGAAGGCATCTCCATCCCAACTATATACAGGATTCTTCACCAATCGGATCACACTCTTTGTCATCACAATATTACCATGTCATATCTAGAACTGGCTCAAACGGCTCTCCAAAGAGCTTCTTCATCCTACCTCACAGCTAGTCATGCTAGCAACATCGTAGCCAACTTCGATCGTGCTTAAAGCTACAGAATTTGATTGGAGTGTCCAAGGATTTGGATTTCCACTTTCTTTAATAACTTTAATATATAGATTTTATTTTCCCAACTCCAGAACATAATATATCATGTCATTATTCTTCATTTCAAACTTCAGAGGCCATCTCCCTCTTACTTTGATCATCAAAGGCTCATTTTCTGTCAAAAATAAGCCATCAATATATAAAACCAAAATCAAAGTCATACCTTGGACCACTTTTGAAGTAGAAGGTTTGGATCAACACATCTTCTTGGCTTCACTAGGTAACTGTCAATTCGTACATATCAGGCTCGGGGAGCTTGCTTCATACAATGCTTTCAGCAAACATAACACTTTACCAAACCAATATGCTGAGATTTACATAAATCAATATTGTGCAATCAAATCAACTAAGTCATCTTATCAAAGTTTAGAAGCCAAAACAGAATTAATATCAAAATCATCAATATCATTGTATCAAATTCTTTAGACCAGGTGACAAGTAGAGCTCTTATCCAAGTATCAAGTTATGAATTCATCTATTGTTATGTCAACAAATTGTCATTTACCAAACAATATTAAACCAAACTTCATCAAGTCATCCTCATGATAATAATATAAATCCTTTTTGTCACTAGATGTAAATGCATACACCAAGGGTAAGCTCTACAGGTTCCATCCATTCATTGTGAGATTACTTCATACTGAATCACAACTATTTATACTTCAACCAATGTGTCAAAGCTAATGATGTCAACACAAAAATACCAATATAAGTCATCGAAAGTCACTCTGCCCATAATAGGCAAATCATCAATCATTAAATCAAATCATTAGTCATCAGGTCAAAACCCAAATTTGCTATCATAGTGAGATCTATAGCCCAAAACATATTTCAACATCAAGTCAAAGTTCTAAATCATTATCAAGCATCATGTCAAAACTCCAAACATTGCTTATCTATATCAATCAACCAAATCTAGTCAAACCCTTGCAGATGTTATCAAACACTGCCATACACAAGCCTCAATGGTTAAATCATAATGACATATTGGTATGCATATTTTGGTCCCTTGCAAACACAAGTTTAGTCAACATATTCACATTCTCTATAGTAAGTCAAATATTCAAACTTCCCTGCTCATAGAACTTTCTATTGTCTACTTCATGTCCATAGAATTGCCATCCTTCAAGTGAACTTCTGATTTCATGCACAAAGCTTCACTTTTGTGCCAACCGCACCCATAGGCCTTCCTCTGTGTTTTTGAGAGGCTATAGTCGCACCCTTAGGCTTGCTTACGTGCGGCTGGGGTTTACAGTAAAGAAAACTCTCTTCTTAGACCAAAACTTGTTGCATACCCACAATATCAGATATTTGACTATTCATGCTTATAAATCAGACTTCAACAGTAAAGAATATTATATAAATATAATGCTATGAGTAGAGACTTTATGGAGAGTTTCTTACTCTTAATGAGCAGCGTCTTCAGCCATTATTATTCAATTCATCAACCTATCTATAATGTTGTCATGCATCAATGGATCTGTCAGATCATGAAGTCAGACTATATCACATATTTATCATGGTCATATCATGTTCACAGCAGCTACTTCACCATTACATCAATCTCTCATCATCGGTTAGTGTCAAATAGCAAATGGGAGTATACTTCAAGAATCATGATCACAACATTACTTCTTTGTCACATAACGCAATCCATCAAGTCGGGGCATTCAACCTTGCCATATATCATAATCACTAGGCTCATCAAAACCTAACCACGGTCAACAAGAAATATCACAAATCTCATCGTTACACTTCTATCATCATGCTTATCATGCTTGCCACAAGCATTATCAATAGTATCAAGCTACCGTATATAAGAATCAATGTGCAAGCCTTTTTTATGGGATCAAGATATCTAAAATAGTAGATGTTAGCTAAATAGCAATATATGAAAAATCAATATTTCTAAGTAGCTTCATGGAATCAAGAAATTCATCGTGTCTAAGAAGTAAGATACTTGTTCAGTACCAAGTGCACCATTTCATCATAAGTACCATGAATCAAACTTTCTTTCATATGCATACATGAGCCATTTGTGGAGATATTCTCATCATACCTTAGGGCTTACCTTTCCATCCAATATTATAGCTGAAACATAACATTGAAACAATATACCATGCATGCCTTGCAGCATTCAAATACATTTTACATAAGCAGCTACATGGGCAGCATGTAGCACTTTGTCACCTTTTCACCAGATGCCTCTTTACCTTTTCCGATGCTAGTTCTTCTCTTCATGCACTAGCCATGATCCTCAAGAAGGATCCACTTATCACAACTCATCAGGAGGTTAGAAGCATCCAACTACTCAAATATGCATGCACGAAGTATGAGTAATACTCAAAACAATAATTAGATCCATGAGTCTAAAAAGAAGTAAAGACATAACGAAACATCATAGATTGAAAAGCACTTATCTTCAATGAGAGGTGATCATCTCCCTCTTGAACCATCCTTCAAGTGCCATCATTGTCCATTGTCCACCTATTGTCTTTAATATATATTCATCAACTTCATCAGTAACTAGGTCTAATAGAAAGTATTCCATCTAGGGTTTCATCAAATCTGTCACAAGTGCTTGAGCATCTTCACATTGACCATGCTAGGGTTTCCAGATTTCATATCTCAAATCTTTACCATAAATCAGGGTTTCTTTCAAACTCTAACCTCATAGTATCCATCAAACCCTAATATCCAAATTGCCTAAAGTTTCCTTCAAACCCTAGAATAATTTTAGGTCTTCTCCATCCTACCTTCAATGACTTTTCTTTAGCCCAAGTCTGATACCATGTTAATTTTTCTTAGGGCTATATTGTTCTTTGCTTTGATAATTGCATTTCTTCATTAACACATTAAATTCACCCCATAACATCATAACATTATTAAGATTTACATCATTATTCAGCAACATATGCAACTATGTAGAAAGAATAATATCATCGTCATCATCATCAATGCAGCAGAACATAAAGGAACAATAGAAGAAAAGTATTCACACATAGAGACACCAGGATTAGTCAGAGACCATGGCAAAACCCACTATGGGGTAAACCCTTTCAAATTCTTCTTCTTATTAGATTGGCATTGAATGATTCAGCAAAATAAAGTACAATGATCCATATCTTCATCTGTACAATTATCCAGCAAAAATCAACTAAACAATATCCATGAGATGAACACAACCATGCTCATACTCAAAACCCTAATTCAAAAGCCTATAATGAATTGTCACTATCTGTGGTCAATTGTTGAACAATGCGGTCAACAAGCGAAAAATTTCGGATAACTGAAGAACCAAACCCTAATTTCCAGTCGCATGGAGGACATGTTGTGTGATCAATTGAAAGGTTCCAGTCGCACGAATGAGCCAGCAAGCGAGTGACTGTAACCGAGAATTCTCTATGCTATGCCTACGATTGAGACCTAAAACCCTGAATTAAAGATGCGAGCTTTAGACCCCGCAATTTCACCTTCATGTGAACCCATTTCTCTGCGAATCTTCCTCAAACTTGTGCAAGCCAAAAACAAGAAAGAGAATAGAAGAATGTCTCATGATGATGTCAAAATGAGTTGGAGATCACTTATATTTATAGCCTTCCAAGGATGTCCAATTTGCTTTGGGGCCGACCTAATCAAATATGCACATGTGGGCTTATAATTCAAAAATACACTTTCTTTTATCCAAATTTGATGATCTTTAGGTCACTTTTGGTCCCTTCGAAAAGAGGAATTCAATGCAATCATTATCTCCATCAGATGAGTTGCCCAAAGTGGAATTTGACCCTAGTTGCCAATTTTAATAAGAGGAGCAAAGGGATCAACACATCATAGAGGAGAAAATCATTTGCATCATCAATGTGCTTGCAAAGGAAAATTTTCAACTCATCAAATGTAGATCCCAAATAGAGTAGGTAAAAGGGGGCACCCCTTTTTTACCTCTATGGCACTCACCGAGTGAAACTCAACCTTGATGGGGTGACCCTCATAACTATTGGAGCTATTACACAATAGATATTGTAAGTTATAACCATGAATTGTGTTGAAGGAGAGAAGATAAAGAAAAATAGTAAATACA
The DNA here is from genome assembly GCA_000404065.3 of Pinus taeda. NCBI lineage: Eukaryota > Viridiplantae > Streptophyta > Pinopsida > Pinales > Pinaceae > Pinus > Pinus taeda. The sequence continues at coordinate 9,064 of APFE030967525.1, read as the reverse complement.
AGTCCTCCAAATACATGGACCCCCCCTAGAGAACATTAGGTGAAACTCAACTTTGATGAGGATGCTAGAAGAGTGTGATCATCTAGCTCTCTATGTTAATACTTTAATTTAGTCATCCCAACATCTAGCCACCCACCATATCAAACCCACTCCCCCCCAAATCATCAATCTTGTTCATATTATACTCATGGCAACTTTATTGGGAAATCTACAAAGATCCTTTAAAGGTTCTTGAATGACAATCCATGGCATTCGAGAAAGCAATATCATTCCACATTAATTGGAAAGCTAGTAAGGTCAATCCATAATATATCATCTTTCTAGTTTATTCTCTAACCCCACTCTCACATTGTAAGACTAGAGAAGCAGAGTGCAGTAAGATGGAGGTCAATGTCTTAACAAGGGGACATGGACCGGGGTATAAAGCAAAACACTCAAACATCATCCTAGACCAACTAAAGGAAGAGACCAACATTGGAGACTACCAATCATCTAAAAGGAAAGACTCAATAATAATGCCACCACAGGGGATGGATTGGAAGCCGTAAGAACAAATATACACTATGTTCTGCTAGCATTCCAAAAGCTGAAACGGAAAACAGAAATTCTGGTAAGAATTTGTCACAGAGAAGCAGATTTCACAAGTAAACTAAGTGTGCGGAATAAAACTTGACTCGTCAACAGTCGTCTTAAACAGATTGAAGTAGACCAAGGGCTGGATGGCTCTTGTATCCAACAGATTCATGTAGACATTGGCAGTCTTAAGGCTCACCTTTTCAATGATAGGAAAGGCACTTCAGATAAGATCAATTTCTTAATGTCCATGAGGAACCAAAGAGTAAGTCAGAGCATAGGTGCCAGTGTCCAGACATGCACCGAGCACTTAGTTGTCACTCTTGGACTCAGCAAAGACTCAGCTAGCCTGGGACACAACAACACTCTGCCAATACAAAAAAACTCGAGGCTGAATCTTGGCAAGTAAGAACAAGTCTTGGCCTAGTATGAGGAGAGCCTTGACGAGTCTAACAAGTAAGGGCAACTCTTCATGAATGGTAAGGTCATGGCTCAGTATGAGGTAAGTACTCAGCCCCGCTAAAACTCACGAAGACCCAGGAAGATTCCCAAGTCTTGGCCAGGCAACCACTCATCGCAACCCTAGTGTACTATCCGGATCTACAAAGTATCTCACAGAACTTTTTGGTGTTTTGTTTCAATCTTAACTTTTAATATATCCAACAGAGCTGGAATTCTGTAGGAAACAGATGATAGTATAAGTCATTATGTTAGCTTTGTTTTAATTATTTTTGAACTTCTGTAATTTTAGGTTGTAAGTTTGCATGTAAAGAACCTTAAATTCTTTATGGTTTACTCAAAAAAGATGTATATCTGAGAGAAGTCCGATATCTAAGGATTGGACAAAAGTACTTATCACCTCCCCTGGTGAAAACAGTTATATGACAATATTTTCTTTTTTCCAGCGAAAGAAAGACATCCATAGAACTGTTTGCAATAAGACAACTGGGTAATATATGCAATGTAAGCAATCCAAAGAAAATCATTACATAGACGATAAAATTGTTAAAATCAGCAAAACATGAAGCAAAGAAAAATACCTTGGTAAGCATAACAACCAGAAAACCATTTTCAGTGATTTTGTTGTCCTCTATAGTGGTATCATCTTTTAGCACCTTCCCTTGATGTATTAATAGTTGCTGGCCACATGGATAGGTATCTTTCCCTTGAATTTCTTCTATCTGCTTTTTGACAGCCATAACCTGCAAACTAAAAAGAGATAATTAAACTCTGGATCATAAGGCACTAGCACATCACTAGAAATACGTGACAGACTAAGATGTATGAAACATTGACAAAGAAATATCTACAACTACTTGTAAAAACATCAATGCTTGACAATATCATATACACACAAAATTAACTGTATTAGAATCAAAGATATAAAAATTAACGATCATAGAATCAAAGATATAAATATATGGGGAGAGTGGGTGGGCAAGAGAGAGAGCATGAGAAAATGTGCTAATGTCCAGCAAATGACCACTAAAGTAGTTCAATGGGACTGCTGGGTACAGTGATCAATGCACTCGAAACAAAATCAAAAACAAGATCAAAACACATAAGATGTCTTAGACTTTTGCTATGTTTTCTGATTGCATTCATAGACTGCTATAGGCTAGCAAATGTTGGTAGCACAAAGATTGATTTCATAAACAATTGCTATGAGCAAGAACTTATTCCAGCTAAGCTTAAAGATTGTGATCACCAAGAAACCTTCCAATGAAAATGCATATGCAGCAAAGCAGTAAATGTCGACTACAGTAACAGATTCCTTAGAATTCAAGGCTTACAAATCAGGAGACAAAAAGCTGAGGAAGCACTACTACAACTAGAATTATCCACATGAATCCAAAGTCAAAAGTTGTTGGTCCCAAAGCAGGAAAAACTTAATGAGAACATATTTTTGTAGTTCTCAAGATATCTAGAAGTTAGGATTTATGTTTTTCTTTGAAGATCCAGATACACACAAATATTTTTAGTTCAATGATGCAAATATACGTGAATTGGGATAGTTAAAACATATTAAAAAACATAAATTGGGCCTTTTCACCTCTGAAAGAGATGCAACAAGCATACACTAGCATAGATCTGTGTTAACCCTGGATCTATTAAGGCCCAGGAGGCATCAAAATAATTGAGGTGCAAACCCAAAATGTAGTTTATTAGTTTGATCCCACTCAGTGCTTAATATATCTGGGGTTAATGGGACTGCTGGGTACAATGATCAATGCACTCGGAACGAAATCAAAAACAAGATCCAAAATACATATGATGTCTTAGTTTTTGCTATGTTTTCTAATTGCATTTGTTATGTAAAAAATTAGTTAACTTAGGTTTATTATTTAATTTTAATTAGACGAAAGGGCACGATCATAAGATCATGCCCTTTCCCAAAGGGTGTCCATGGCAGTATATAAGCCAGGCACCCGCAATTGTAATATCATCATCTATCTATTCATCTTTTTAATAAAATATTTTTACATATAAATTCTGGGTATTAAAATTTTTTTATGCTCCATTGGTATCAGAGCCTGTTCGATTCTCTGGCAAGAGCTGGACAGAACCTAGTATCTGCTGCCCAAACCTCTTTCCCTGCATCGTATTAAGTGCCGCCTCCCGGCTCCGGTGGGCTTGCCGCTTCACGGCCGTGTCTGGGCGCTCCAGTTATCCAGCACCCACTCATCTGCTCATCGTGTAGCAGCCACAATACGACAACCTGCTGCTGTCCAGACGTACCGGCTACGTGGAATAACATCTGCGGTGAGTCGACAGTGTAACCGTGTATCTGCAGGTCAAACCCTCGGTTCATTCCGCTGTACCTGAAATTGCCGCTGTCCAGTTTTTACTGCCGCCCCCCATCACGTCTGCGGTAATCCGTCACAACAAACAAATAAACAAACAAACAAACAAACAAACAAACAAACAAAAAAATTCAAACTTTCAATTAACATGACGGTCAAAATTTCAATATATATTTTGGAATATATATAACGTTATTTCCATATATATATAAAGTCGTCCAACATATATATTTTTTCAATACACATAACGTGTATAACATTGATTTATATATTTATATTATATATAATACATATAATTTAATTAATTTATTTATTTAATTAATTAAAAATTATATAATATATATTAAGTTATTTAATTTATTTAATTATTTAAAGTTATATATCTATATATATGTTAATTTAATTAATTAACATTTATTTTAATTAATTAAAAATTTATATGTATAAAATTTATTTTAGCTAATAAAAAAAAATAGAGGAAAAATATTTTCGCTGGCAAATAAATACACGCCCCCGCAAACCCGCTCAATGTCGACAATGACAATGGCGGATTTCCAAAAAAAAAATTGTTGGATGCAGAGCATAAGATAAATAGCAACCACGACGAGGTCAGTAAAAGATTAAATGAAGTCGAGAGCAAGCTTGGGGAGCAAGCAGACAAAATAAAAAATCTTCAAGATACGACGAATCGAATAGAAATCAAGATGGAAAATTACCATGTCCAGACAGAAGCAGGGATCAGAGAGGTCTTAACAATGCTGAAAAGTCTGTGTAAAAGGTCGAATTGTACACCCGAACAACTACTAAAAGAAGGTGAAGAGAATCAAGAACACATCTCGTCAGATTCCACTAAGTCCACAAACTCTCATGACAAAGTTGAATCCCCAAAAAAATCAGCGATACCCCACCAAGAAGCAAGTAACACAGCCTTTACAAACAAGCAACTCTGGGATAACTTTACCAATCAACACCCTTTTTTCGCTCAACCAGTAGCAACATACCAGCGACGGGCAAAAGTCGAGATGCCTAAATTCGATGGAAACGAAAAAAACAATGTTGCATGGATAAATAAAGCAGAAGAATACTTCGAGATATATGACATCAATGACGATGACGAAAAGCTCAGGCATGCATCCATGAAAATGGAAGGAGAAGTATATAACTGGTATATGTGGTGGAAAAAGACAACACACGTCATTAGCTGGAGAAAATTTAAAGATGCATTCTTCAAAAGATTCCAAGGTGTAAAGGAAGAAGAATTTTTACGACAAAAAGGAAGTGTGGATGAATACACTCAAGAATGGGAGACCTTAGTAACACGAGTACCTGGATTATCAGAATCTCGTCTAATTCAGTCATACATCTCGGGACTCAAAACCCATTTACAAGCAGAACTTGAGATGCATAACATTACATCTATAGAAGTAGCAAGACGAAAAGCAAAAACAGCGGAAAAGAAATCCGAACCAATATTTTGGTCAACAGCGGAAAAAGCTTATGCAAGACGAAGGATACCCCGTATGTGGGCTCAAATAATACAAGATATGTTCCACCACATCATCGTGAAGATGAAAAATCTAATGTGGAATTGCAAAGGATAAAAGAGGGTAAGTGTAAACCTTGTGGTGAGAAATGGGACCCCAAACATAGATGTGCTAAAGGAAAAGAACCAAAGAACCTATATAATTGTGAAGCAACCAATGATTCAAACAGTGAAGATTATGACATAGAAGAAACAGAAGATACACTAGAATTCTCACCAGAATTAGATGACGGAAGTACTCCGCAAGTGTCATTATCAGCCATGACAGGTATATCACAACCTCAGACCTTGAAGTTAAAAGGACACATAAAAAAGAACAACGTAGTGGTTCTCATCGACTCTGGAAGCACACACAATTTTCTAGATGCGACTGTGGCCAAGAAACTCAATATCTTTTCATTTCCCTTACCAAACATGAAAGTGATGATAGTTAATGGTAAGAAGATTGAAAGGGTAGGGAAATGCCATAAGGTCAATTTGCAGATTCAAGACTTTAAATTAGAGTCTCCGTTCTTCGCGGTACCGTTAGGAGGAGTAGATGTAGTCTTAGGCATCCAATGGCTACGAACTTTAGGTACTTATGCCGCCAACCATCAAGTAAAATTTATAAAATTCAAATGGGGAGGTCAAAAGTACAAGCTACACGGATTCCAAGCACCAGAAAATCAAGTTGTATCATCATCTCAGATGATGAATCTGAGTCGAAGAAGAGCACCTACTTATGCAATACAATGTCACCAATTAGAAATGTTATCTGCAAATATGACCAGAGAAGAGTCACTAGAGATACAAAATTTGATTCGGAAGCATGAAAAAGTATTTCAAGACCGACCTATGAAGATGCCACCTAATAGGGAAATTGAGCATACAATAGAAGTCAAAGCAGGGTCAGACCCTGTCAACATCAAGCCATACTGATATCCACATCACCAAAGAACGGAATTAGAGAGATTACTCCAAGACCTTTTAAAGTGTGCGACCTTGATCATCTTAGAATATCTGATCAAGTGGAAGGACTTACCCGAAGAAGACGCTTTCTGGGAGAATGAATCATTCTTCAACAACATTCGTCGTTACTTATGCTTTGAGGACAAAGCATTCTTTCGAGAGGAAGGCAATGTTATGTAAAAAATTAGTTAACTTAGGTTTATTATTTAATTTTAATTTTAATTAGACGAAAGGGCACGATCATAAGATCATGCCCTTTCCCAAAGGGTGTCCATGGCGGTATATAAGCCAGGCACCCGCAATTGTAATATCATCATCTATCTATTCATCTTTTTAATAAAATATTTTTACATATAAATTCTGGGTATTAAAATTTTTTTATGCTCCAGCATTCATAGACTGCTATAGGCTAGCATAAATGTTGGTAACACAAAGATTGATTTCATAAACAATTGCTATGAGCAAGAACTTGTTCCAGCTAAGCTTGAAGATTGTGATCACCAAGAAACCTTTACATTAATTACATTCACCCAATCCTGAAGATTAGGTGCCAACTTTCCCCCCCTTAATCTGAAGGGATGTTGTTGAGTCCAAGCATCATTCTGAATTTTTCAAGCTTTTCTCTTCCAAGCGCTTTGGTGAAGATGTCTGCAATTTGCTCATTAGTGGAACAATGACGGAGATGGATTGTTTTGGCCTCAACACAATGTCAAATCATATGATATTTAGTATTGATGTGCTTCATTCGATCATGGAACTTTGGGTTCTTGGCCAACTTTATTGCAGAGGTATTGTCAATCATGAGTGGAGTTGATTGTACTTGTTTTACCTGCACATCTTCAAGAATTTTCCTGAGCCACACAATTTCTTTTGTCGCCTCAATTGCTGCCACGTATTATGCTTCTGTTGTGGAATCTGCTGGAACTGATTGTTTGCGTGATCTCCAAGACTCATAGCGTATCCTGAAGTAGATACCCCAGTTTCTTTGTCTCCATTGAAGTCTGAATCAGAGTATCCAATCAGGCTGAAGTCGTCCACCCATGCATACTTGATTCCAAAGTCTTGAGTTCCCTTCAAGTACCTTAAAACTCTTTTTGTAGCAGACGAATGTCCCTCACAAGGCTTTTGCATAAACCTGGAGAGGATTCCAACAGCGAACGAAATGTCTGGTCTGGTAGTAGTTAGGTAGTTGAGACTTCCTACAAGCTGTCTATACTTTGTTGCATCCTCTTATTATTTTCCTTCAATAGATGTGAGATTTAAGTTTTGTTCCATTGGAGTAGTAAGAGGATTGCATTCTCTCATGCCAAACCTGTTTAACAGATCTCCAATGTACTTCTTTTGAAAAAGAAATATGGACTTTGGATGTTGAGTTACTTCAATACCAAGATAGTAATGAACATAGCCCAAATCAGTCATTTCAAAACTTTTCCCCAATTCCTTCTTTATGGATGCAATGTAGCTTTCATTGTTCCCTGTCATCAAAAGATCATCTACATATACCACAAGATATACAACAGTTTTGCCAACTTTCTTGACAAATAAAGTAGCATCATCAAGATCATAATGTTTGAAATTGAGTTTCAGAAGATGCTCAGTTAGTTTTTCATACCAGGCTCGCGGTGCTTGTTTGAGGCCATACAGGGATTTCACAAGTTTGCATACTTTATGTTCATGTCCTTTCACTACAAATCCTTCAAGCTGGACATAAAAACATTCTCTTTTAGATCTCCATTCAAGAAAGCAGTTTTTACATCCATTCGATGGACTTTCCAACCGTTCTGAGCTGCTAGGGCAAAGAGTGTCCGGATGGTAACCCATTTTGCTGTGGGGGCAAAAGTTTCCTCATAATCGACCCCTTCCTTCTATGCAAAACCTTTTGCCACAAGCCTGGCTTTGCGCTTGTCAAGTGAGCCATCAGCTTTATACTTGTTCTTGTAGACCCACTTGCAGCCAATTGGTTTGGTTCCTAATGGAGGATCAACCAGCTTCCAAGTGTCGTTCTTTATGAGGGCATCATACTCCTTTTGCATCGCTTCTTTCCCTTCATCATGAGAAGCAGCTTCTTTGAAGAAAGTTGGTTCAAAATCTATAGACAAGTTCAATTCACAATCATAAGAAACATCCATATCAACAGGTGAATTAGAGTCATCTACATCACCTCCATTTTGCCGGTTTGGATTTCTAGTTCCTATCTTTCCAACCTCGTCAGGATGAACCTTTTCAAGTGTCTTTGTCAGCCATTTTGGGGGACCTTTCTCAGATGGTCCAGGCTGCTCTGTTGATTGAGTTGGGACTGAATCAAAATTGAGTCTCCCAATTCTATCAATCACATCACTTAAAGCATCATCCGTTGTTGGAGTTTCATGCGGGGGAGAGAGTTCTTCAGAAGAAGATTCCACATGTTGATCTAGTATAGGGATCCCCCCTTCAAGATGTGGAATCTGATTATCAAATTCTTGAAATGATTTTTCATTTGCGAATCTATCCAAGCGATCAAGTTGTCGCTCAACAACATTGTCATTTTTGGATGATTCAAGAAAAATTACATCTCTAGATACAAGAAACTTTTTATTGACTTCATCATAGAGACAGTATGCTTTGGAGGTGTTTGAATACCCCAGGAAGATACACTTACGACTTCTTGCACCAAGTTTGTTTCTATGTACCTTTGGTATCAAGGCAGATGCTTTACCGAAGGAACATGTCCATATCACATTTCATATGGAGTCTTGTTTCTAATAGCATCAGATGGACATCTATTCTTTATATATGTAGCACATAGAACAGCATCAACCTAAAACATTATCTTTACATTTTTGAAGAAGAGCATGGATCGCACCATATTTAAGATTGTCCTATTCATTCTTTTAGCGACACCATTCTGTTGTGGATTATAAGGTACAATTGTTTGATGTTTGATCCCATGTTAGCGAAGATAGTTTTCAAATTCATTTGATGTGTATTCTTTTCCATTATTAGTGCGAATAAACCCAATATGACATTGTGCATCATTTTCAATCCATTTATGGAAGTTCTTGAATGTTTGAAAAGCATCATATTTGTTCTTCAATAAATAAACACAACACATTCTGGTGTAGTCATAAATAAATGTCATCATATATTTATTTCCATTTGCAGAAGGAACATGCATTGGACCACATAAATCTGAATGAATGAGTTCAAGTTTTCTATG
>APFE030967524.1:0-16943 GCA_000404065.3 Pinus taeda | reverse complement strand
AGTCTAACACCCTAGATGTTCATGTTCTGCTAAATTTTGGAAATTGTGAGACACCCCCAATCTTAGAGGAGGATCCTATTTTTGCTTTTCCTCCTTTTCCAGTACCAATTTGGGTACCTCCTTCTGATAATGTTGAAGTTGGGAAATCTTCAAACCAAATTCCTAATCCATCTTCTCAACCATCATCCATTTCCCATGATCTTGATTTGACTAAGGATAATTTGGAATGTTTCATGAAGAGTATGAAGAAGATTAATCCCTCCATTCCACCAGATGGTATTAACACTCATAACTCTAGTATTGAATATGATTTTGATTCTTTTCCTCCTCTATCATCTCTTTCTCATGATCCCTTTCCCATTGATCCACTTGATTGATATCTTCCAAATCTAAGTATCGATCAAGAGAAAGGTAGTCACATTTCATAGGTAAAGGAGCAACAAGGTGAGGATTCTTTTGATATTTCTTCTCTTTTTTAGAATCCTCCATGTAAAGATAATGTTCTTCCATCCTTAGTTTATTTTCAATCTAGCAATTTCGATGATGAATCAAATAAAATAAATTTGATTATTCGGTGTGAAGTCTTGGACAACCTTCATTTTGTTGATTCTAATTCCATTATTTCATGTAATGATGGTTTCCCAAGTACACCATTTAATCTTCTAGTTTCTCAAGAAGGCTTTGTTTTGGAAGATTTAGACCTCAAATCTGGTTCAATCCAAGAAGATGTTTTTATGGAAACTTCCTCTTCACCTCACTATCCCTTGCATTCTACTATTTATAATGCATTAACATGTGAAGGATATAATCCTTTATCTTCAAATTTATTTTCTAATGATTCTAATTTTGAAATGACACAAGGTAGTGAGTTCATCCATGATCAAGAAGAAAGTAAATAACTTATCAAGTATCCATTTCATTTCCTTATCATTTCCAATATTTCATGAAGAAAATTATTATATATTTGTTACTCGTGAGATTTATCTGATTTATCCATATTTAGATGTGCAATTAGAATAATATTTTGACTTGGGTAATCTGTTTGTCAAAAATGTAAATTCTGATCAAATCAATGATGTAGATAGCTTCCATTTGGTGTTAAAATTATTGATGGTAGTTGTCCATACACCATGCATGATCTGATCCAATCTTTGATATCTCATTCTACAATCTTAGAAAGTTGTAGGACATATCAGGAAGTCAAGGCACTTCAACTTCCGTTGATGATTATGTCAAGTTCTCCCGACTTTGGTAAGGTCCCCAAATTATTTCCTTTGTACGATTTCATTGGATGTAAGTCCCTTCTTGAAAGATGTTCGGTACTTCAGACATAGTTTTTATAACTTTCAAGATTTGGTCTCCGATCAGATTAAAGGTTTTATTTCAGTTTATTTATCTTCATGTAAATATCTTATATGAAACTCATGTTTGGAATGCATACCTTTCATGAATTAACAAAGCTATGAAGTTGATCATTCTAAAAATTATCTTTGGTTGGAGGATTCATATCTATCGCATTATTTTGAAAGTAATCAACTCCTAATCCTTCTTGTGAATATTTTAATGCTCATTATTTTCTTCATGGCACTAGATATCCTCTTTAGTGTCAATAAATGTTGGTATTATTTTTTGAATCGATTTCAAAATGGTTTATTTTCATCCTCCATTGATTGAGAATCTTATGCCTTAATCAGCCCATCTGATCACGGCTCTTGTTCTAACAACTGTCATTCAATTGATTATTTCCCCACTAGTGTAGCTAAGTATGGTTGTTCTACTCTGATTTATTTTTATGGTCTATCTTCTCAATATCTAGACACTTGTCAAATATTTGAGGCACTTCAACCGGTTTTGATGGTTATATCAGGTCCTTACTATCTTGACAATATTTCTAAATATAATCAAATTTATTTTCACTCACATGGTTCTCGTCGTGATTCAACACCATTAATTGAAAATTACTTCTCTCAAGGATTTCAGGATCATCAAGAGGAATTTTTTGATGATCCAATCTGTCATCAATTGGAAGTATCTTACTTATCAAGCCCATTTTCTAAAAGAAAGTTCCAATCTCCCTTGATGTTTTCTAAGGAAGGAAATACAAGTGTAGGTGTATTCACAAGGAGCCATCAAGTTTTTTTTCTTATGATTTTCATCGAAAAGGTAAGGTGGAAGGTTGGGTAAAGTCAGGTGATATGACACATATTTCTTCCTTTAAGGAATACCTTCAATGTTTTGTGCAATCTTTTCAAGCTTCTATATTTTCTATTGCACATTATTATATATCGGTTGTAATTTTTCTTATCTTTGTGTTTCCATGTCAAGATAAAAAAGGGTGGATTCATTAGAAATATAATTAAACTTATCCCTGACCTTCTAGGTGATTAGGTTAGGAATAGCCTTAGTTTTATCTTCCCTTGCATCACATCCACCCTCTATCCTACTCTCCATCGAGTCTCTGCATTTGCTAGTTTTCTCGTTGTATACTTTGGATGTTGTTTTATGTTCCACCTCCATTTTCTTGTTTCTTTTGCTTTTGTTTCGTTGTTTTCTCATGTATTTTCTTTTCTTTTTTTCAATAAGACTTTGCATGAAAGATTCTCTTGTTTGGATCAAAAGGAAATGTGGCAAAAACTTGAAAAGGGAAATTGTGATGACAAACAATGCTTGGCTAATTTGTTACCTCTTCTCTATCCTAGGTTTACATATCTTTAAAATAAATGATGTCTAAATGGAAAATATGATCCACTCAAATTGAAAGGCTTTGGTAAAACTATAAAGCCCATATCTATTCTAGGATCCTCATTCCTCAACACAACTTTGTAAGTAAATAATGTATTTTCTTGCTGATCCAATCACATAGAGAAAGGATTATGGGAAAATATAAAGCAAGAAAACCAATATTAGAGGTATATAAATACTTCTCTAAAGGGGAAACATCCTCTACTCTTAATAAGTCGGGATCACTCTTCTACCCATTGAAAATAATAAGTGCCAAAGCATAGTCCTATTAAATAAATAAATAAATAAAGGGTGAAAGAAGAGAAAGGCTTCCTATGCAGGGAGGTGAAACGAGTGACCTCACTGGGGTATTTTTCAGGCTTGTAGGAAGTGAAGAAACACTTGTGCTCCTATAGAGACTCCACTGGGGTACTTTCCAAGCCTGCTGGTAGTGGAGAAACACCAGAGATGAAACTTGTTCTCTTAATATCTTAAACTCATCATGCATATTACCGATTCTTAGATCAAAAAAATTGTGATTTGGAAAGCCTTGATAAGTGTTTAACTAAGTAAGGGAATGGAGGGTACTATATATCTAACTAGGTTAAGTAGGGAATCCAATGAATCCGTAAGATGAATCAATACTTCCTGAAGACTAAGACCTTGCACTTAGAGAAGTAAACCTAAACAGAGAAGTTGGAGTTCTACCAATGTGTTGCCAAGTGTTGTCATTGTGATCAACTTCCTCCAAAAATTTTCTCACACTTGAATATTGGAACCTACTAAGGATTTTACAATCCGTCACTCTATGGTTACTCCATGATAATTTGGTTTTTTGCAAACATTCTAGTCTTTTTCCTAGTTTCAAATTGTCAAGTCACTTGCACTCACATGCACATTCTTTGATGATTTATTGAGAAAACTTCCTTTATGTAAGCTTGAATAAGCATAACACTATAAATCAAGATAGTGCTTATGTGATGTTCGACTCATGTCGACAGTCAGTGTACACTTTTATTGACAACTCCCCTCACTTTGTTATGTTTGTACTTCTATTTTCATGATTTTTCTCAACTGTATTCTTTTGTGCATTCTCGCTTTCACAAGTGTTGCTTTCACATTTGAGGTTATCATTTTGACTTTCTTTTACTTTAAAAAGTGTAATTTTCATGTTATCTTTTCTCTAGCTTGTTTCACTTTCACATTCGTTCGCATTTTCAAGTGTCGTCTTACGTTTTCCTCATGTTGTAAGTGTCGCTTTTGTGTTTTCACTCTTGCATGTGTCAGACCTTTGCACACCAGAAAAATTTATCTTTGCCACACTTTATGCATTGGACAGTCTTACGTATCATTGGAACATGTGCCAGACACAATCCTACAAATTAGCACACCTTTTGGTAATAGTCGCCAAAATTGTCATAACATAGTTTCTAAGTGTTGTAATGTGTCGTTTCAAGTGTTGCACTTAGAAATAGGTGTCGCTTCGTTTTTTTTTTTTTTTAAGGTGTGAATGTTGTTCATGATTATTATGCATTCCATTAGCTTTTATTGATGGCATTTATGTATGTGACCTATGTTTGAGTTGTGTTAGGATACATTTCTTTCTCCTACTCTGTTGGTCCCACACTTAACCATTGTGAGATCTCTTCTTGGTCCTTCAACCCAACACAAGTTCTAAAGGCATTAATCCTCTTAATAGGTGATAAGAGAAACTTATTGATCAGCCTCATTGACATAAATTTCCTCCCATACTCGTGCACTAAGTATTTTCTAAGGTCTCCTCCCTCTCACAGTGCACTAGTACTTCCTATGGATAAGTCATCTAGCCTTGTGCTCCCTCCCAAATGAACAAGTAGCCACTGTTGGAGAGAATTGTGCCCTTCCAAGCTTGAGCACACTTCAAAACAATGAATCGCACTTTGAGACAATGAAGAGAAATTTTAGACAATGAAACGCACTTCAAAATAATGAATCACACTTCAAATTCTTAGTGAAAAAGCGCACTTCAGAATAACAAGGACATTCTCTCCTCTAAAAAGTTCACTCTAGACAAGTGAGGACCTTCTTGCCTTAAAAAAGTGCACTCTAAGAGCCTAAGCACATTTTAGAACAATGAGCGCACTTTGGGACTATGAGCACACTCCTTCGACTCGAAAAAATGTGCCCTACTTGAGTGCATGGCGCACCCATGAAGCATGAAGCTCTGTTCTTCTCTTAAAGTGCATGACACACTCACGAAGCACGAAGCCTTAGAGCACATGGCACAATCCCAAAGTGTGAAGCTTCATCCTTCCCTTTGAGTGCATGGTAGAGTCACGAAGCCTAAAGCTTGAGTGCACTCCTTCGACATGAAGAACTAGGCCCTTTTTTTAGCACATGAGCATATCTTCAAGGCTTGAGTGTTTCTCTTTCATCTCTCTGGCATGCACCCTTGTGCCCTCCTTGTCCTCATGAGCATACCTTGAAGGCCCAAAGGCCTGAAGCCTCACTCCTTCATATATTCAGAGTGCTCCCTTGTGCCCTCTTATTCTCTTTGAGCACATGAGCCCACCTTGAAGGCCTCTTGTGAGCCTTGATGAGTTTAATTGTGCCCTCCTAATCAAAACTTCATCTTTTAATCCTCTCATAGGTCTATCATGAGTTGATCATTCCATGAGCTGAGTAGTAATAGAATAGATGTTTTAATATTGATTTTTCTTTGCCATGAATGAAATTCATTTGCATGAGTACTATCTCAGCATGACAAGGATGTGCTCAAGAATATAGCAAGGAGAAATCATAAAGAAACACCTGCAGAGAAGAATATCAAAAAAGAAAAATCATGAAGGTATGAAGCATATCATGGATCGAGACAAAAAAAAAGACATTGCATGATGGCTCAAAGGATTTAGATATTGATCAAAGACCCTTTTGAGGGTGAAGATGAGCAACAAAGTGGACATTTCATGAAGATGAAGCATAGATTACATCTATCATCGAGAATGTAAGACAAAGTAGCAAGGAAGACAGCATGGCATTTCCACCTCATCATGAAGTTCATGTCATCATTGTCAAGTTGTAATTTGTATCAGTGTCATCAAAATATTCAATGTGTGTCCATGTATCTTGCCACATAATGTGAAATGTAATGATGTATTCTCAAGAAAGGAAAAAATGTAATGTTTGGAAGTCCAAGAGTCATATGTGAAACTTGAAGAGTCACATACTCATACATGGACAAAGATTGTATAAAAGTCCAAAAGTCATTGGAAGTCTAAAAGACACATTGGGAGTCCAAGAGTCATGAGGGTAATTCAAGAGTCATGGGGATATGAAAGGACATTCCCCTTATTATAAAAGCACCTCATAACTCAAGGAAGGTTATTTTGAGCTTAAATTTTTTTGATAGTCTGGCTTCTCTGTTTGCATAGAAGAGAAATTATTCTTTGGAGAAGCAAGATGTGACTTAATGTTCCCTATTGGAACTAGTGTCTCATCATTGTAACTGTGTACTTGGATATTTCACCTGATAACTTAATTCAAGGAGCCAACACATATTCATGCATGTATCACAACTGCTTTAGGACTATTCTTGGGATGTTTACAATATATGTTATTTTCATATGTATTGGAGAAATTGAACTATTCGGTAGCTTTAATACTTATCATGTTGAATGTGTGTTGTATTTGATTTATAATCATTATGTGAACTATTTCACTAATGAATCTTTTTATGCTCTCATGTATCTCTCTTAGGTTATTACTATTACTTCCTTCCAGAGGCTCACTTTTTGTCTCCCTCTCGTGAAGGTCTCCTAAATTTACACATTACAATCGGTGTTTCACAATGTCAACTTACTTAATTATTTATGGTTCATGTATATAATCTCTTATGTTATCCATTGAAACCAAGATGAACCTTTGTATTATGGTGGTCAGGTCAATACTCTGAATGGGGCTCCTACTCCAAATGGTGTAGGTCTAATTGGGACTTCACATCAAGGAGACCCCTTGTATGTTAGCAGTATCTAGCACCATCAACACCTTACATGAGTGGTTGAACCTTCAACCTTTGCCTTCCTAGGGATTGGTGCTTCTTTGAAACGTAAACCAACCTTGATGAGAGGGGATCTTTTATTAGAAAGCATCTCATTCGAGGCATTTGTGCTCTCCTCAAGCTTATGGTATTGATATAGTTATTTTCTTACCCTTCCTAGGTTGTGTCTCAATGAGAAAACTTAGGCTTGTAGTCTCTTACAAAAGTCGTCTCTCTTATTTTACGAACTGGTCAACATCCCATTCAGTTTATTAGCCTATTCTTGTTGAGAATTAAGATCAAATATTGTTTTTCTCAACTTCTCATTCTCAATCTCATACTCGTGCAATTTCTCCTTTCATATAGATCCTTTTCCTCACTATCAAAGCTGTTATCCGAGTCACCACAGAAATCTAGATTCCTCTCTGTGTCCATGGAGTCTTCCACAGGTCTGGGGAGTATTCCTTCTTCATCACTACCAAGGGTACTCTTATTTTCTCCTATGGATGAGCACACTTGGGGTCTCTCTTCTTCCTCAAAGGATCCCTCATTTTCTATTGCTACTAAAGGAGGTCTATGTACATCACTACTAAATGTATTTCTATCTTCAGAACCTTCACATGAACATCTAGAAGATAAATGACCTATCTTTTTACATTTATCACAGAGCAATATCATACCTCCTAAGCAACATGGCCTTTCTTATAAGTCTTCTTATTCACCATCCTTGGAGAGAAGATCAACAATTTACTCACTGGAAGAAAGTCTTCTTCTTCACCATACTTGGAGTGAAGATCAACAATGTACTCACTTGAAGAAAGTTCTTCAATCTTTTGAGCATCTTTCCTTTGAGACGCCTTCTTCTTCTTCCTCCTTTTCTTCTTATCACCAACAACTAGATGTTCTATTTCACTACTTGAGTAGCAAGATTATTTGGCCTTCCCTTGAGCCACATTGTTATCTTCTCCATACATACATTGCATGTCTCACAATGCTTCATCTTATCAACATCTAACTTTGATAGCCCTTTCATGATAATCCTCTTGGCTTTTGTATTAAATTCATTCATCTCTCCATATTATACAAACAAACAAACATCTTCATTGATGATCATCAAATAAGATCCCATTCTAATCCTCCATATCTCATAGTCTGATCCATTCAAGAATGTAGCTCCCTCTGGTGATAGCCACACTTGATTAGTCATGCTTCCTTTTGATCTACCTTCAAGAAGTTAAGTTGTTCCTAAAGTAATCTGGCTTTGATACCAATTGTTGGAAACAATGTTAAACACTAAGTGGGGGAGATGAATTAGTATTTAGGATAATTTTAGACTTTTATGCAAATTTACATTCAACATTCAAACTTGGAATTCTCTAAGTGAGCAACCATTAACAAATCATAGCAGCATCCTGTTGTAGCAAAACAAAAACCCCCAATTTTACTTAGTTCCTAATAAATAATGGGGACCCTTTTTAGTTTACTTAGTTTTCTTTTATTTAATAAAAGACAATGGGGAAATTAGTTATAAGCGCTTTTGAACAAAATTTTATAAAACTTAAAGTTTTCCTTTTTTTAAGAATTAATATGATCATAGATGAATTTTTGAAACGTTACGAAATGGAAGAGTTATGATGGGCCATGTTATAGGCCATTTTGTCACATCTAGTGAATAGACCTAAGCATGACTTTGTTGAATCCCTGAGTTTATGCTCTTGACTGTTGATTTTCCAAGATTTTGAGGCTTAGTGCACCCTGGACCTTTAGGGACCAACGTTGACCACTAGGTTGACCCTCTCTGCACCTGCGTTGATCACCAACAGGTTGCTAAGTCTTAGGGGTGTGTTGATTCTAGAAATTAGGGAAAAATAAAAAGAATCCTGAAGCTTCTTCTTCCATAAGCTTCTTGAGGTTGTTTCAACCATTTACCTTGGATAAGAGTCTTGAATCCTATCCTATCCTACCTTCGATTTTTCACCTCTTATCTCTTGAGCTCATCCTCCCATCTTAAGTGGATCTCAATCCTAGATTAGTAAATGGATAATAATTCATGAACTACCACCCTCATCTATATATTTACAACCACCCATGGGCAAGGGGTTAGATTTTGGAGATTGATTCTACCCTCACGTTGTTTCTTTGAGAGTCATTATTCCATGCATTAGGGTGACATAGAGGCATACTTTGTGGAAAGGAAAGGAAAATTCAACTTTGGGAACTCTTCTACAAGATCAACTCCTATATTTGGTTGTAACTCTCTCCAGTTCTATTAATACAAAGAGTAGATTGTTTTCCTATATGTGATGTAATGATTTCATGTATTTCAATACCATATTGATCTATTGAATGAAGGGATTGGATTATGCTACATAGATGTCGTAGATATTTGGCTTGTGTTGTTTGATTGTACTTGTTCTAATTATAGCAATCAGAGCTAGGATTGGAGCATACAAGTAGAGGAGGAGTGAAGCTTTCAATAAATTCCATGTAGACCTCATCCCATCATTCAATTACTTTAAAGAAGACATTGTGCCCTTTGCTATCTATTGTTATAGGCCGGTCCACCAAGCCTAGGGAAGAAACTTATGTTTGCAGTCATAGATTTTGTATAACATACCCACTCCCCAAAGTTCCCTTTATATTGAAAATCATCCATTATCGGCACCTCTTCATTTCCTAAGTTCTATTAATAAAAAGTTACGAAAAGATGATCTTTGAACACTGACCTCCTTATACATTTCATTAATATTTAAAGAACTTCGCATTTCGTAACTTTCAATATCATAAGTGAGATTAAGTTGCACCTCTGAAATTGCAATCCCCGAAACTTTTATGATTAAAATATGCCATTTTGGAACCACATTTTTATTACACTTCTGAAAAACATACACTTCCAAAAACCCTCATGTTTCATTGATACTCATATCATAACTTCTTTTATCGTAACCTTTTTTAAAGAACGTTACGAAAAGTATTACCTCTGAAATCATAACACCCAATTTCAATATTCTATTTCAGGTAATATCATTTTGGGATTTCACATCTCAGAAAAAAAAATACTTTATAATTCCTGCAAAAAAAATCCTCCCGATAAGCATTTTAAATTCAATATATAATACTCATCTGAACACTTAGTTTAGTATTCTTTTGGGATTTCTCTTTATAACCCTTTGTATTTCAGGAGTTTCTCATTTCAGAAAATTGAAATATCGTAACTCCATTTTAAATAACTCTCTGATATTTCACACCCAAAATCCTACATGGCACCCTTCCCATGGTTTCCCATGATATTTCCTATTAGATTTAAATTGATTTGAATGCACCTTGAAAGCATAAATTGTTTACATTTAATTCACTTTGATAATATTAATTCATTTCAAAAAATGGATTTATTATTGTAAAGATTATTGTCACCAAGGCTAATTTGTTGATAATCACTATTTATGTTAAGTTCCTTTGTCTATCTCTTATAGGAAAATGTTGATTCTTGTATACAAAGAAATGAAGGGAAGCAAGGCTAAGAAGAAAGTTTCACTGCAGTAATCATCTAGTCCATTTGTAGAAGAAATAAATGAGAAAATTCTAGGAGCTAGAATATGATACAATATGCACCAAGGATGCTAGAATTTCTTCCTAGGAAGCAATTTATCAACATTTTGAACATGAGAATCCTAGGGTTACAATGAGAACAGTTACAACAAATGATAGTGTCTTGGTTTAATAGGCTACTTCCAATGATGTTTCCAATTATTTCTTGCATAGGATTGTAGCCAGGCTATGACTAATTCCTTATATAGATATGGCCCCTTGGGCTATGGAGAATTGGACACTTCCAATAGACAAATTCACACCAACAAGGGCACACTTATTGGGTCTTTTTCTAGCAATGATTTGCAAAGCATGTATCACCTACCTACTCCACAGTATAAATACAACAAGGCATATGAAGAAGCTTTCATAAAGGATCATGGAAACTTGTTCGAACAAATCAAACCTTAGAGAAAGGACTTGATAAACATAAAGCAGAGGAAATTGGTAAGTATTCAATTGATTCTCTTGTCAACCCCTTTTCCCAAGTCATTGTTATGCTGTGTCAGTTGCATGCATTATCTAATGTGTAAAAATTCCCCATTGACTCAGTACCTCTTATTGATGGAGCCTCAGAGGGATATATATTTGATTGGGCCACTTTAGTGTATGATAATTTGGCTTCAGATATTTTATCTTTTAGAAAGGGTCGCAATATTTCAGAGAATAAAATTCCCCCTTTCTATATGCCCGCTTACATCATGGATGCCTTATGTTTTTCAATGGATTTTCCTGCCATGGGCTGGAAACACACTGTACAAGATCCAAAGCCCATACATATTTATCATGATATCCTCTGGGAATCTAAATATCAGGAGAAATTTTATCAAATTTGTCACAGAGTCATGCTTTCGATTTATATAGACATTTTTTGGTCCAATCCACCTCGGATGTCTCAGTAATCTGAAGATGACCTTCAGAGAGATGGAAGTTGGTTCAGTGAGGAACTATTCACTTATATAAGAGTTTATGGAATTTTTTCCCATCCTCATATCTTACCCTTGTTCATCCCAGACAAGCTTCTACGTAGAGAAATTGCATATCAAATAGTGCAATATGGAATTTTTAAGACATTAAAGGATTCTAATAAAAGAATGTGGCCATCTTTTCCTGCTAAATTTGGTATATTTTCCTTAGCAAACTATCGCCATGCAGAGAATGAAATTCTAACTACTCAGGATCTCAATCTACCTAATGTGCCCAACAGGCAATATGATCATGTTTCTGTACTTAAGAATTTCACTGCTTCTCAAAATCTCAGGCAATTTTCCCATAAAGCAGATAAATTTGAGAATTTGTTTGAACATTCCTCTACCTATTCTATGGTTTTATTGAAAGTGGAAAATTAGTTAACTCTTGAATAAAAAGGTCAATGTTCAATATCGTAGTTCTTGGATAGCTAAGCTTCCCTTACAGTTGTTACAGTTGTCTTTAGAACTGTCACCTATATCTACTACTCAACCAAATACTTCCTCGAAAAAGGATGTGCTTCCTAAGACTCAGCCAGAAGTTGTTATTATTTCTTCTCATCCTCAAACTGATGAATTTATTCTTTATTTTGAATTGAATAAGGCATGTAATGACTTTAGAATGACTTTAAATTCTAAGGGTACAACTCGGAATCAAATTTCTACATTTTCTACTTCATCTGTTAAAGTTATTCCTGCTTTTCCCACCTTTGAATTGATCCTAAATGTAAAAGAGATTCCTCCTCTAGAAAATATTTATAGTCCTCGGCATAAAGTTGTGGTAAAAAAAGGAAGGAAAAATATGAAGTTAGATCAGTCTCAGTCATTTATTTCTGATAAGGTCTCTTCCTTTGAATTCTTATGGAAAGGATATATTGCAACCCCAACAAATGAGTTATGAAAATTGACTCAGTTCACCGATCTTATGCAACAAACTTTCATTGATAAAGCCACAAAATTCTAGGAACTTCTTAAGAATAAAGAAGAAAGGGTTGCCTTGTTATAGTATACTCATGAAGATGAGAAACTAAAATTCAATGAGAAATGGTACTCACAATTGACAGAGTTACAACATAGGTGTGATTCCCTAAAAATGCAATATAAAAATGATTTGCAGATAAAAAATAATCAAATCTAGGAAATGCATAAGAAGATTGAACAATTGCATGTCAGTCCTGAACTAACAGAGTTCAAAAAGGAAGAAAAAGAGTTGAATGCTCTTCTTGGGCAATAACAAAAGGTCTTCTATAATAAACTAGTGACAATTCAAGATTAGTATAACGCTGCAAATTACCTTGTGGATCAATTATCTAATATGACAAATTACTTTAAAGAAATGAATGAAAATCTCATAAAGTTCTTCAATTGGCAGGAAAGTGCAGAGGGTACATCTTCTAATCTACCAAAGATTGATGAGGCCCAAAAAATCATTATTTTAAGATAATGGGAGATTTGAATGATGCAGGCCGAAGTAGCCATAAATGAGGACCAAAATCTTGCCAACGAAATTATTGAATCAGTCAATGATAATTTTTTGCAGTCTAATCTCGTTCCAAGTTTCCCCGAAGGTACTTTTCCAGATGCCAAGGTATCATACAAAATATGGTAGTAACACTACAAGAAAATCTCTAAAATGATCGATCAGTTTTCCAAAGTTAGTCTTGAACATCACTAGAAGCCTCATAGCCAATGGTTGGTCCTCCGATGCCTTTCAAACGTCACCATGCAGACGTTGGCATCCTTGAAAAATGTTATTTTTATAGATCAAATGAGAATCAAGCCCAAACATCCATCGAAGCTTAACAGTTTGATAGATATCTACAAATTGCAGCATCTAACTATTGGACAATCTTCTTCCTAAACTTGGAAATTTGTTACAATTGTTTCTTAATTTGTCTATTGTTGTTGTTTTAGTTGAAGAATTGTTAGGATAGTTTATTTTTATCTCTTGTATGTAAAGCTATAAATTCCCTCTCTGAGATGGAGAAGGGGTTCTGAATTTTTGCAAGAATAGAATTAAATTGCATTATTGTATTTAAGTTTTTCTTAATATTAAGTTGAACCACTTGCATTTCCTTGATGAGCGGAGCTACAGTGTATTGGGTACTACTATCATATTTATCTGTCTATTTTCTTTGATTGTAATTGTTATATATTATTGTTCACTTGTATGTGTGAAAATAAATCTATCATGGTCACTATTTATATGCTTGATTGAAATTTGCTTTATATTGTGAACAACTAGATCTCAAACATATGTGATGTTATAACAAATTAATTTAATTAACTAGTTAATTAAATTAATTTTCTTTAATTACACTTGTATCATGATTGCATAACGATCTATATTATTGTGCTAATTGTGATATCTTTGTAGCACATATGTCATCGACTTACCCGGGTATAATAAGTAGTTTATAGTAGATATTATTTTAGTTGTCATTACATATTAGAATACGTTAGGCGACCAAAGCCTTGAGGGACGATGGAGTTGCAACGCCTGTCTGAAAAGGGTTAGGGCTTTTCGCAACCGAGCAACATGACTGCACCCTACCCACACCATACCTACCTTAGTTGTTGTCTTCTTCTTCCACCAACTACCTTCACCACGGCGGTTCCCGTAACCCATCTGAGCCATCCATAAGATTGTTATTACCCCGTCCTCCACCCTATTTACTGCATACTCACCAATTTCCGACATCCTATCCCGGCGACGGTTACGATAGTCCTGGAGGAAGTTGGTGAAGAACTTCTCAGAACAAGCATGGAGCTAGACCTAGTAGATTATTCGGAGGACTTGTTGGAGAACATTAATATCTGGCAAAATCCTCGCTCCACTGTGGATGACCTCCTTCCCTTCTATTGCGATCTAACGACTACCATGGCTGGTCTACCCTCGATCTCGGGACCCTCCTGCTCCACCGTGACCTTCTCTAAGCCTCCTCCGATCTGGCCAGTTCCACCCTCGTCGTCGCAGTCATCCTCCGCTACTAATTTTGCATCTGCCTGCTTCCACCCTAACCCCAAGGCTGCAAACTCACAAACTCCCCATCCCTCCCATCTTGTCGAATCTACAAGCAACCCCCAAGGTCACTTTAACCTGGCTCTGGGTAATCCACAAGTTGCAATACTTGAGGCACCTCCATCTGGTAACTACGCGGCTATACCCCCACTTTCGAAACCAATTCCAGCGGCCGACTAACTCAGTTCTAATAACCTTCCTACAAACCCTAACCAGCCAAAGGGTCAATCGGACGCCCCTGAAAAGAAGTAGTTAGGCCAGTCAAGAAGAGAAAGTGTTTCAAAGCTAGAGGCGAAGACGTAATTCTCAGACTTGGGGAGGATATATAGTGGGATGACAACATGGATATGGCAGACCGTGTGTTGGTAGGAAGAATACGCAGCCGAAGCTACACAGTTGCTAGGCTCAAGCTGTGGACCCTTGACCCTTGAGGTATGGGGGTAGCACCTGGCCGACCTTCCCTTTGTTCAAACTTTTGTTAGGGGTTGATTTGATCTGCGCTTTGCCAGAGCTCAACACAGAAATTGGGTTGTGTCTTCCTTCTGTCATTTTGAGCATGCTCCAGTCATTCTCTGCTGATGGAACCCTCTATTTCATCTGGAAAAAGATCATATAGGATTTGGGCCTATTTGGGTTCGGCTCCCTAGATTACCCCTCCAATTTTTGTCAGAAGATATATTCCGGTGCATAGGCAACACACTGGGAACCTATTTAGAGCATGATAGATCTTATCTGGCTACCGGCATGATGGCTTATGCCAGGATACTAGTTCATCTGGACACTCGGGGGGGCCTTTGGGAGCATATCACTCTACAACGGAGAACCTTCTCCCGTCAACAAATTCTAGATTACGAAGGAGTCTCGTTCTGTTGCAAACAATGCCACAAGGTGGGACACTTGTTCAAGGACTACCCTCTGAATAAGAAGGCGAGGGAGGGAGCAAAAGGGAAAGAAACTCCACAAAAAATCTCACAAGCACAGGGTATCCCCCCAGTGGCTGAAGAAGCAGAAAATTTGGCACATTCAAATGCAGTGTGGACACCTACAAAGGAGATCACGAAGAAGCGGGGAAAAGCACCCTTTGGCCCACCCTCTCCTCCACTGACCAGAGAAAGGGTGGCTATTGAGGCTACATTCTCTATGGGTATGTTGAATTCAAATTCCTCCTCTACTTACTCTAATTCTTCATCGCATTGCATTGATACAAATTATGTTCGGCCCCATGCACACACCTATAACCCTCCCATAACCTTGGAATGCCCTATTAAACCCTCCTCCCCCATCATCTCCTGCACCCCGCCATCTTTTCCCGAGGAACCTCTACCCATCCCCCACATGCCGTACTCCCCCCCCTCCAGGCCCTCCATCCAACAGATACCTCATCCACTCTCGGCTTTGATCACAGACTCCTAATACCCTGGGTATCAGCCTGATTCCCTCTCCCCCTCCTCTTAAGCAGACTCGAGGCAGGCCCTCCTCCCTATCAAAAGCCAAGCAGCAAGCTGGGGAAGAGATTGATGCTAGCAAACAACAATCCATCGATTGGGTACTTAGAGCAATGAATACCCTTGAGCACCCCCCCTCCATGAAAATACTATCTTTCAACTGTAGAGGGTTGGCTAGCCCTGACAAAACATTAGCCATGAGAAGATTGTTCTTATATAAACCCTTTGATATCCTTTTTCTACAAGAAACCCTAGGACAGGGTAGTGTCATTTCCCACCTTCTTGAATCATGGCTACCTGGATGGACATTTCACGCCCTAGATGCAACAAGGCATTCTGGGGGACTAGCTCTGGGTGTTAACAACTGTTCCATTAGAAACTGTAAAACTTGGGGAATCTCAAGTCACATAGGAGCAGACATATACTCCTCTGAACTCGATTCTAAGCTTAGGATTATCAACATATATAGCCCCTATCACAATAGGGAAGAATTCTGGAACAGGTTGTTAGAATCTCACATCCTTCAAAATGACAAGCTCATTTTGGGGGGGGACTTAAATTTCTCCATTGGTTTTGCGGAATCATTGGGGCACAATGCACAAAGAGATAACCTCTCAGATTTTTTTGAGAACAAACTGGAGGATCATAACCTTATTGATATCCCCTCCTCAAAAATCCTACCTACTTGGAGAAACAATAGATCAGGGGAGGACAGTCTCTCTAGAATACTAGATAGATTTCTCATCAAGGAGCACATGCTAAACATGGGTCAAGGATTTAGACAGTGGGTTGGCTTAGGGGGGATTATCGGATCATAGGCTGATCTATCTGGAAATTATAGGGGGTATGCACAAACGAAAAGGCCCTTTCAAATTCAACTTTGCATGGCTAAGAGACACAGAATATATCCAACTAGTAACCGAATTCTGGAAGGCTCAACCCCCTGAGGCAAATAGGACTATCTAAGAAGTTTTTGCAAAAAACCTGAGAGAACTAAAAGATCTCTCTAAAAAATGGGCACACAAAAAGAGAACCCAGGAAGACCTTATCCTTAAAATGACTGAAGAGGCCATAAAGGTTTATGAGAATGAATTTGGGGGGATTTTCTCTTCCCCTGAACACAAAGATCATATAACCTCCCTTCTAGCTAAGAGAAGTCAGATTCTTAAGGATAGGGAGGAAAG
>APFE030967516.1:7398-34956 GCA_000404065.3 Pinus taeda | reverse complement strand
GGGAAAACCAGTTTGAGAGCTCTTCTTTATTTCTGAAAAATGTCTTTTTACAGTAAGAAATATTCAGCAAAAATCAGCAAGCAAACTTTTACAACTTATCTCAGCCTTGCTGAAAAACTGCCCTGCTGAAACTTCGCTGTTGTTACTTCGCTGCTGAAACTCCGCTGCTGATACTCCGCAGCTCACTGTCCAGAAATCTCCCTTGCTCTCTTGCTCTCCTTCTCTCAATCTGCTCATGAAAGAATTGAATCAAATGTGATCTTTTCCTCCTTTTCCTCCCTTAATATAACTCCAAATGACTTTTGGGTGATCCAAGTGACTTTTGGGTGATCCCTAAATCCAATGGCTGAAATAGATTTAGATCAATGGCTGAGATTAAATGCACATTTAAATCTCACTTTCTATTTTTAATTCACCCACTTTAATAAAGACCCACTTAGTCATTTATTTCCAAAGTCACTTTTCCTTTCTAATTTTTCATTGACTTTATAAAAGTCACTTTAAAATTAGATTTAGTAACTTTATCACTTAAAGTCACTTTTAAATTAGATTTTAACTTTATAAAAATTATAAAGTCACTTTAGGAGAAAAATTAAAATCTTTTGGACACTTTTCCCTAGGCCAAAGATCAAAGCCTAAGGGAACCACCTGTCCTCCGGTACCAAATTTCAACACTCCCTCTTACCGAGGAAGGTGTTCCTCACCACACCCATCTTGTCTCTGAAGTAAACATGCTTGCCCCGTGGTAAGGCTTTGGTAAGAATGTCTGCTACCTGCTCATCAGTGGAAATATATTCAAGCTTCACAGCTCCCTTCTGAACATAGTCTCTGATGAAATGATATCTGATCCCGATATGCTTTGACCTGTCATGAAATACTGGATTCTCCGTGAGTTTAATGCAACTCTGATTATCACAGTAAACCACTGAAGGTCTCAACGGCTGACCAAATAAGCCAAACAACATCTTGCGAAGCCAGATGGCCTCACAACTAGCTAGACTGGCTGCCATATACTCTGCTTCTGCTGAACTCAGTGCTACTGACTGCTGCTTCCGGCTGAACCATGACACTACTGCTGAACCCAACCCAAAAAAACACCCTGAAGTGCTCTTCCTATCAGAAGCACAACCTGCCCAATCAGAATTAGTGTATCCTACCAATCTCACTCCATCTCCCTGCCTGTAGTCCAGACCATAATCCACTGTCTCCTGCAAGTACCGCAAAATGTGTTTTGCAGCCACCCAGTGAACCTTCCTAGGCTCACACATAAACTGACTCATCGTGTTGACTACAAAACAGATATCTAGTCTAGTGTTGACCAAATACATCAAGGAACCAATCAGCTGCCTGTACAATGTGGGATCCACCAACTCGGAATCCGAAGCATGAAGCTTCTTCCAGTTGGTAATCATCGGTGTCGACATGGGCCTACAATCCTCCATGTGGAATCTGCTAAGGATGTCCACAATATACTTCCCTTGCCCCAGGAAGAAATGCCCCTCCTCCTGCCACACCTCCAAACCCAAAAAGTAATGCATCAAGCCAATGTCCTTCATCTCAAACTCCGTCGCAAAATCTCTCTTGCAGTGCTCTATGAGTCTCTCTGCACCTGTAATGACCAAGTCATCCACATACAGCACCAGAATGAGAGGCTCCTCACCTATCACAATAAAGTAAAGGTTCGGATCTGCCTCACTTTTTGTGAAACCCATCCCCTGCAAATAAGTATCTATCCTGGAGTACCAAGCTCTGGGAGCTTGCTTCAGGCCATAAAGGGCCTTCTTCAGTCTGCACACATGGGACTCCTTCCCATGCACCTCAAAGCCCTGTGGCTGCTCAATGTACACCTCCTCCTGTATGAAGCCATTGAAAAATGTGGTCTTCACATCCATCTGGTGGATCTTCCAACCCATCTCTGCTGCTATCGATATAATGGAGCGAATCGAAGTATATCGAGCCACGGGAGCGAAGGTCTCCTCATAATCAACTCCCTCTCCCTGGGAGAACCCTCTAGCCACAAACCTCGCTTTGAATTTCTCAATGCTGCCATCTGCAGCATGCTTTACCTTGTAAAGCCATCTGGAAGTAACCACAGACTTGCGCTCAGGCCTTGGCACCACCTCCCAAACATCATTCTTCATGATAAAAGAATACTCCCCCTGCATGGCCTCTCTCCAGACCTGCTAGCTAGTTGCCTCCTCATAGCTAGAAGGCTCAGAGTCAAGGATGCTGGTAACCATCGCCATATAGCTACAAAATCTCTCAGGTGGTCTACTCTCTCTGACCGGCCTCTCCGGCTCAGCAACAGATGTGGCATCTCTCAAGGTGTCCTGAAGCCACTTGGGCTTCCTCTTCCCTGAGCATGCTTCTCCCATAGGAGAATGAAACTCCTCCTCCTCATCACCATCAGTAGCCTGAATTCCTGACTGTCTGTCTGCTGTCCTCCTGCCTGCACCTGAACCTGTAGAAGCTGAGGTACCGTGTGAACTGTCCATCAGTGGACTCCCTAGTGAACTGCTCTGTGACCTGCTCGGAGCACCACCCCTCTGGCTCGATGAGCCACTGCTCACTGATGGACCTGACATCCTCATAGATGTACCTCCTGATCCTCCTGATCCTCCTGATCCCTGCCCACTGGATCCCTGCGACTGACTCAACTGCTGCTGAGGGTCTGGCTGATCCAAATACTCCAACTCCCGTGATCTCCTAAAGGCCCTGTCCTCCTCGAACTTCACATCCCGTCTGACAACAACTCTCCTCTGTGCAGGAATGTAAATCCGAAAGGCCTTTGAGGTCTCACTGTAGCCCACAAAGATACCCTTTTCTGTTGTGGGCTCTAGTTTGGTCCTCTTCTCCTTGGGTATATAGGAGTATGTAATGCATCCAAAGATATGAAGATGACCAATATCAGGCTTCTTCCCAGAGAAAGCCTCCTCCGGAGTCATGTGCCCAAGGCACGATGCGGACTACTGTTCTGCAAGTAAACAGCTGTGTTGCAGGCCTCTGCCCACAAAAACAATGGCAACCCCTGATCATGTAACATGGCTTTGGCAGCCCCTATGATGGATCTGTTTTTCCTCTCCGCAACCCCGTTCTGCTGGGGGTTGTAAGGAACAGTGAACTCCCTCCTAATGCCTGCCTCCGCACAATAGTCAACAAACTCTCCAAGGTGTACTCTCCTCCATTGTCCGACCTCAGGGACTTGATCTTCCGACCTGTCTGTGTCTCCACAAGAGCTCTAAACTCCTGAAACCGCTTGAAGACCTCACTCTTGGTCTTCAAGAAATAAATCCAGGTCCTCCTGGAGTGATCATCAATGAATAAAACATAGTACTCATATCCACTCAAGGAAACATGAGACATCCGACCGCTCAGATCAGAATGAATCAAATCAAGTATCCCAGTCGCTCTGTTGTCACTGCTGGGAAAAGGGGATTTGGCAAACTTGCCCATAGCACATCCTCTGCAAGTATCAAAGTGATCAGTGCTGAAATCTGGCATACCTGTAGTGATCTCCCGCAAGGTCCTCAAGGCTCCATGATACATATGTCCCATCCTGCGGTGCCAAATCTCACACTGCTCAGAACTGCTAGCTCTGCTGTCGGTACTACTACTCAATGCCAAAAGGGGCTGGAATGAAAACCTGTACACCTTTGCATGGCGTACACCTATCACTCTAGCTGACTCAGCTGGAGCGCCCCTGGGATACATCAACACCTGTCCTCCCCTGAACAGTACCTCATATCCTCTGTCCTCCAAAGCTGAGACAGATATGAGTTTCTTCCTCATCCCTGGCACATAAAGAACCTCTGTCACTTTCAAGGGAGGTTTGGACTCCCTCTGAAATGTCAGTGTCCCCACCGCGACTGCTCTAACAACTCTGTCATCACCGAGTACTACCTCTACATCAGTGCCACTCTCTGAAAGCTCTAAGAAGTACTCACGGACTCCTGTCATATGACGTGAAGCCCCACTGTCTACATACCAGATACCTGTAGATGCTCCGCTAATCGAGGGAAAAGCATGCTCCTTCTGAACCTGTATGGCAGGTGATCCTGCACTAGAGGACTCACACATAGTGAACGCAAACTCCCGGTCAAAACGACCTGCAAAGTCCTCAATCTCTGTTGAAGCTGCCAAACGCTGGTCCTTCCCCTTCTTCTTCTTCTTCTCCGGAGACACAACTGCATAGTGTCCCATCTTTTGACAATTCCAACATTTCACCTTGGAATAGTCCTTCTGTGTGTTTACCTGTTTACCTTTACCTTTGCCTTTGCCCCCACCACTGCTTGTGGAAGTCTGCTTCTTCCCTTTGCCTTTCTTGCCTCCTGCCACCAATGCTACATCCTCATCCTGTTCAACTGACTTGGCTGCCCCAAGCTGACTTTTCCTGATCTCTGTCTGAATGCAATCATCCCAAAACCTCTCCCATGTGAGAAGGGTCTCACGTGCACAAACCCCATCAGCAAAGTTCATCCATGAACGGGGAAGGCCATTTACCGCAATTCGCACCAACTCAGTGGGTGGAATGGCCTCTTCAATCGCTGCCAACTCATCTCTCACATTAGTAATCTTAGTGAGATATCCAGCTGCACTATCATTACCCATCTTAATGTTTTTCAGTTTTTCCTTCAGAACCATTTTCCGGTTCTCATTGGTACTCTGGTAGAGATTGGACAATGCTGTCCACATCTCATGGGCATTGCTCTTTCCTCTCACATGAGGAATGCAATGGTCTTTGATTCCGTCTAGAATCAACCTCTTCCCCTTGTTGTTCTTTTTATTATAAGCAGCCAACTAAGTAGCATCAGTAGGCACAACAACAGGGGTCTGTGTGGTATGCACCATGATATCCCAGACTTCTGCCTCTTCAAATATACTCTGCATTCTCTCCTTCCAAACGCTGTAATTGGTATGCCCATCCAACCTCCTATCCTCCACCCTCAATCCCAATGACATCCTGCTGTCCTAAAACTGAAAAGTAGCACTGCTGTAGTAAAGATAAAACCTGTTGTTTATGAAAAATCAGCTTGCTGGAATTTTTTGAGTGAAAAAATCAGCAGCTGTAATTTTTCCCTTTTGCTGTCCCAAACTGCACTTCAACACTCAACCTCTGATACCATGTAAAAATTTCGGTTTCCCGTTTTCAGTTTCTCCTTATTTCTCCCATGTAGTTAAATGCCCTTTCCCATAACAATACATTCAACAAGCTGGAAAAAATAAATTTTGCTGAAAACACAAATTCTGGAAAATTTACAGAATGCTGGAAATTGCAGAAATAAAAATCAGCAGTAATAAACAGCCATAAAACACATTAAAACACTGATATTTTTGGTCAACGTGACCCCTAGAAAAACCCCCTACAACTCTTAGGGAAAACCAGTTTGAGAGCTCTTCTTTATTTCTGAAAAAAAACCTTTTTACAGCAAGAAAATATTCAGCAAAAATCAGCAAGCAAACTTTTACAACTTATCTCAGCCTTGCTGCAACTCAGCCTTGCTGAAAAACTGCCCTGCTGAAACTTCGTTGTTGTTACTCCATTGCTGAAACTCCGCTGTTGATACTTCGCAGCTCATTGTCCAGAAATCACCCTTGCTCTCTTGCTCTCCTTCTCTCAATCTGCTCATGAAAGAATTGAATCGAATGTGATCTTTTCCTCCTTTCCCTCCCTTAATATAACTCCAAATGACTTTTGGGTGATCCCTAAATCCAATGGCTGAAATAGATTTAGATCAATGGCTGAGATTAAATGCACATTTAAATCTCACTTTCTATTTTTTAATTCACCCCACTTTAATAAAGACCCACTTAGTCATTTATTTCCAAAGTCACTTTTCCTTTCTAATTTTTCATTGACTTTATAAAAGTCACTTTAAAATTAGACTTAGTAACTTTATCACTTAAAGTCACTTTTAAATTAGATTTTAACTTTATAAAAATTATAAAGTCACTTTAGGAGAAAAATTAAAATCTTTTGGACACTTTTCCCTAGGCCAAAGATCAAAGCCTAAGGGAACCACCTGTCCTCCGGTACCAAATTTCAACATCCCATGAGATTAGCAAAGTACTAACCCAAAGTGTGGGATGTGTGAGGTGATATTGGCACTTTCCTTTAATATCCAATCAATGGATCTTTTATTTAAGTTATTTCCTGGTAATAACGAGAAGCAAGCTTAATTCTTAAAGAAACAACATATGATGGTTCTTTCACGTCTTCTGTTACTTCAGATTAATCGTATAAATTTTCATGAAAATATTTATGTTAAGATGCCTAAAGTGGGTTTTAAGGTACACTAGGATATGGATAACTTAACTGAAACAGTAAAAAAAATTACGCTACTTAACAGAGTGAACTGAAAATCCTATTCCGCTTTTTATTTTGGATTGTGGATTCTTAAAAAATCTACTTCAGGAAAGCTACTATAATCTACAGTTTCAAAAAAGATAGCCTCGCAGTTTTGTCTGAAATGAATGAAACCTCACCTTTGCCTCTGCTAAAACACTCTTGTCATGATTGAGCTTTGCTTGTAGGGAAATGAACATTTTAAACGTAAAACGGAGAGAAGATAAGTGATTGAAGAAGGGAAGATGTGAAATATAAAGAAAAAGATGGATAAATTTGGCGGAATTTCAACAGTGAAGTAGGGACTTAAAAAAAAGCATTAAACTTGAGCTGGAAAATTGAATTGACATAAAATAGTTAACACAAAGATTATAAAACACTAATATTTGAATAAAAATATTAAAATTATTTAAGCTGAAACTCCAAATTAGTGAGATAATTGTTGATTCTGAGTTTGCAATTTCTCAGGCTTGGAGCTCTATACCAGTTGGTTATGAATTTTGGGATGGGGGCATTCATATATGAGACTGCTTAATCATGCTGCCCACAATGGCTTGTCCATTTATGTTGCATGCAATTGTCGATTTCAGATATTACAGTCAATATAAAGTTTTTTATAATTTCATGTTTAGTTGGTTACATCGATATGTCAACTCTTTTATCAGAGGCAATTAAGTGCTAAAATGCCACTAAAAGAATGTATAACCCAACTTTTGGTTACAAGAGGGATGCTACATTCCTCCCCCCTACGATTGCCACAACAAGCTTAAGATGCCTATGAACTAGTTGTGTTTTCCTTGACATTATATATTTTTTGAAGTTGAAATGCACTTTGGTTAGTTTTTGAAGTTCAGACTTTGAGCAATAACTGAAAATTCTAATGGGGTCTTTCTCAATTACTGGAATTCCTAAAAGCAAGACCCCGACAGGGACTACCGCTACGACAGTGGCTCCCTTGTTACAATAAAGATCTCATTCCTAGAATCAAGCTTAACGAATTTAATGAAATATCTAACCATAAATAAGTCTATAAAATGTAAATATTATATCATAATTAAGAATCAACATTTAAAAAAATAAAATTGCCCATCAAAAATTAAGATCTTATATTTAAAAATTAAATAAATATAATACCAATACTTCATTTAATATATATATATATATAAAAAAAATTTCATTAGAACTCAAAATTATAATAATGTATAACTATCCATCACTTAAATGATCACATTATATGTTTCCTTATATCATCACATTTTTTACATATTCTCATCCCTACTCATTTGAAGGCTTTAAAATCAAGTCCCCGCAAAAAACAACCATGATGATAACTACTTCAAATATTAAAAGGTCTCATTTACTATTAATCTCCCTCGTTCTCACCGAATCTATCTTTATAATAAATTATAGAGTTAGAAAATTAGCATGGATGTTTAAAGCCATCCGAAATTATAATATAGCCAATTTTCTTTTAAGTACAATGTGCTGGTAGTTTGCATGGATGTTTAAAGCGACCCGAAATTATGATATAGTCAATTTTCTTTAGAGTGCAATGTGCTGGTAGTTTAACGAGTATAAAATGGTCAAAGTACAAAATGAGGAATGTGGAAAACTATACGTCAAGAAAGGTATTTTTTAAATAATTATTAAAATTTGAAAAATGGAAAAATGTTTATATTTAGACCAGTATAAAAGAGTTAAAGTATAAAAAGTAACAAGGAAAACTATAGGTCAGGGAAGCTTAATTTAATACTTATATATAAAAAAAATGTTATAGGAATTTAAATATTATAATAACTATAAATTCATATATAAAATATATATAATAAAGTTGAATGAGATATTTGGAAGATACATGATTCATTTATTTAATTATTTATTATTATTTATAATGATTATATGGTGATGGATAATAATAAAAGTTAAGAAAAATATGTAAATATTAAGAGTATAAGACTCATGACAAAGTATATTAAATTATTGGTTATAATGATTATATGGTGATGGATAATAATAGAAGTTAAGAATATGTAAATATGAAGAGTATAAGATTTATGACAAAGTATATTAAATTATTGGTTTAGAATATGAAGAGTAGATAAGTGATGATAATAAAAATTAGTTTGAAGGTTTTAAAGTTAAATTAGGAGAATATTGACTTATGCTAAGTGACAATGTTGCTTAAATGTATGTGACTTTTATATTTACTAACAAAATGATAAGTAGATGGTCCATTTTGGTCATCCTTCTCTTCATGATTGATCAATGTAACCATATAATGACCTCCCTTGTAGCTTTCAAACCACTTATCATATAAGATGACCTAGTGAAGGAAAAACAAAAGGAAATAAGGAAAATAAGGAAATAAATTGCCATGGAGTATAGGGTTTCCATTTTGATCTATGAGGTCAACCAACCCAAGGAAGAATATGGGGAGCTAAAAGAGAAGAATCAATGTTCGACAAGAAATGATTGCCCAAAATCCAATACACATGATGCACATCTAGTTCATATGGGTCATCCTTTAGTTTGCATGACACATTAGGAGAGTAGAGGACAATAGCCTGAGACTAGGTAGTGAAAATCTAAAACTTAATGAACTGCAAGAGAATTTGAAGGCAAACACAAAGCTACCACTATGAAATGCCCACACAAATTGGAAGATAAAGTCGAGGGATGAAGGGGAACCATTAACAACACAAAAATTGATGAAGAACTGACTCACCTCATTATAGATTTACACTTAGGTTTATTTAGAAGAAGAAACTCTAGATTTAACTCTATCCTATATTGACACACAAAAACATTAATTACAATTCACATAGACTTAGAGGAGGCAAAAGATGATGGAGAAGAACACCAACAAGGTGAAGATCCCCAACACCCTATCTCCTTGGATGAGGATGTAGACTAGCCAATAAAAGCTTGGGTTTAATTCTCCTTCTATCCTGATATGTTTATGTTTGTTGCAGATATTTCAACCTCAGGTCTAGTCTTTTTTAGACTTGTTGTTTTTGTATATAATAATTGTTAAATGCCATAAGCTAGAACCTAACCAAATTTGTTTTCCTAGTTTTTTTATTTTATTATATCTTGGGCTACAAACCATATAACACAAAGATAGTTCGAAATTTTGTTTTCAATGCTTATGCTGTTAGATCATATACTTTTGTGATCAATATTGATAATAAGAGTGTCTTTCAGATTAATCACATTATTGAGATTCGGTTGACGTTTCGAACCATCTAATGTGGTTCATCCTCTGTAAACATAATAAGTCTTAACAAAATCCCAAATTAAGATACCTCTCCTATAGCTCTCCCCATGTCTATAATCACTTTTTTTCACTAATAATATTATTATTTTTCCATCTTTATTTACCAAAAAAAATCATAAACACAAAATTAATGTATTGTAGCTTTCTAAATAATAAAACAATTTTTATTTCAATAATTTTAACTTAAAAAAAAAAGTCAAAATATTAGAGACTTAAATTAAAAAATCATTAAAATAATTAAAAATACACATTTCCATTATAATACATATATAACCTAATAAGAACAAGCTTGGTAAGCTAATTGGAGTGGTTGAGAACATTGAACTTCATCTAAAAGTTTTAAAATCAATTTCCTTTTGTGTAATTAATCTAATATCCCTATTCCACCAGCATTATAGTTATTCTTTAATTTAATAAAAAATAAATCTAAAATAAAAATATATTACAATTTTTTTTTTATTATTTAATTTTAGATATTTTTATATTTATTTAAAAAAATTGATTATATATATTTTATAATTTTACTAATATTTAATATTTTTTAACCTTTATCGATAATTCTCTTTTTAATTTTATCAATAATCTCTCATATTTATAATTTTAATGTCCAATTTAAAGTATTTTTTTTGGAAAAATATCTTATATTCCATACTAGAAATATCAAAAGATTTACTCAAACTTAATACAAATTTAACCATTCAACAAAGCTAATCAAATTTCTTGTAAAAATTAAATTTAAATAAGCAATCATCATTTTTCCCACATCTCAAATAAACTTAATTGACAAAATTATATTATATTAAATTTACATTTAACTTGTAATTTTATATATATATAATAAACCTTTTAAAACATTTTATAATTTTAACAAACGAAACCTTTAACCCAAAACCATACCATACGATCCTTATCGACTATTAGCGTGCTTTAACTACAGCGTGATCTTTCCAGCCATCTACTTGAATTTCCATTTCCACAAAATCTAACCTTGGCTTGAATTTCCATTTCCATAAAATCTAACCTTTCTTCTTCTTGACAAAACTTATTTTGTTTAATATTATAACTTTGTCGCTTATACAGACTTGGTAGTAAATTAAATGAAAACATTTGTCACATGGAGCCTTGGTGTATTAGGTGACGCCTAGAATATGCGGTAGGTAATGCCTAAAATATATGTATCTTATAATTAGTTTTAGGACATAAATAATTTTATATCTCTCCAGATACTTTATAGATTTAATCCGGTAAAATTTCCCTTTAATACAAAGTCAACCTCAATGGACGAGCCTGAGAACGTATTGCCATGGGAATAGATACCTTGGCTACTGTAATGAGCGTACATGGACAGTTGTGGGGAGGAAGTGGGGCACACTTCATTGTCGATTCTGACCAAGTTCGGGGTTGTGGTTCATAGCTGAACTATTGGTTCCGCGTTGTTGTGGTCAATAGCTGGACTAATGGTCCAATGTTTTGGATACCCTTAGCTCTCTACTATCAATTCAGCACGGTCTTCTCTGGATTACGGCCAAATGTGTCAGACTGAGGAAAATCTAACTCTAACTACTTGTTGCGGTTAATGCTAAATAATGTGTATACAGGCAAAGCCTAAATCGATACCTTGCTTGTACATTGGAAAGCGATACCATTTTTGCTTTATAATTTATAGGGAAACCTGAATCGCTAAATTAACTGTAACTTCTTGTACAGTTAACTTCTTGTACAGTTAACGTGAAATCATGTAAAATTAAAGCTCAGATCGAATCCCTAAAACATGGGCGCCCTGCGTTTACCATTGACGACATAAAGATACTATATCTCTACATAGGTTTTCAATAGAAGATTTTTCCACGTTGAAAGAAGAACACGAAGTGCCAGATTTCACAAAACTACAACTTACGTGGAATGGCTGGACAGCAAAGAGTGAATGCTTCGCTTCCAGTCCACGCTTCTTCCCCTCGACCCCTCCTGCCATTGTCATATAATCCCACCTCATGAGTAGATAGACCGCGTGATAATAATTGATCATCGAAATCATATACTACCGGTGCTATAATGACCATCAATATGGCGTTAAGTCCTCATTGACTCGGCGGTAATCCACCCTTCGGTCTCAAGCAAATGGCCAACCACTACTACCACATAGACATGATATGCCAGATTCGAGATTAAACAAGTGCCCACCTTCCGCTGCGAAATATTCTGTTCAATCGACAACAGTATACTAAGAAATGACGACTCTACAGTGCATGGCTTATGACTTAGACTCCTGAGAACGCGCCCTATGGTGTTTTCGCAGAAGACCGTTTCTAAATTCTTATCGAAGCTCCCTTGTCAAATATCTAGGATGAATTCCAACGAAGCCTCAGATATATAAAGCATTTTGTGGGTATTTCAGCTGTAGTTTCAATTCCTGTTAAGAAAAATGTACACACCAGAAAGATCTCCTTCCAGTTACGGGATTAACAAGAGCATTTCTGACACCAATACTGAGGCGTCTGACTTTTCACATGTATCCGCAACCCGAGATCAGGTTGATGGGACGGTGAGGAAAAAGTCCGGCAGGTTATCGTCTGCAGCCAGAGGATTTGTGGGTGCCTGTGGAACATGTATTGCTCCCTCTATCAAGGAAGAAGAAGATGATTATCAATACAAGGAGATATCAAGTAAGTAAAAAATTGCAATTTCATTGATTCTGAGAAAGTGGATTTGCTCTAATGGCTAGGAAGGAGAATTTTTGCAAACTGTGGAATCTGGACTTGGACAAACAAAATAGGCCGGACAGGACGATTCAATACTCCAATCCCTTATGCAGGCTATGTCGCCTTTAATAGTTGTGCTTCAAATATCTTCCCCTTCAAAGATCAATAGAAAAGATAAAGCTGAGCTTGACAACAGGACGCCATCTGCAAATTTATTGCTTGTCTAATGTGACTACAACTTCTAAGTTTGTTGCTTGCTTGTTTAGTTTTAGAAAAATTTTGAGGAAACATTGCAGGTAGTAATGGGATAAAGTTGCAGGTATTATCTTTATTTTCAAAGGTCACTTGCCGAATCATTGAAGGGTTTTATACATTTTTCCTTTCAATGGAGAGGCAACCACAGAATTTTGATGACCTGACATAACGGCACATATGTAGAATTCTGAAAATTGCGGCTTTTCAGGAAAATGCAAATCTTAAGGAAAACGTTGCTCTCTCGCAAATGGTGCGTTATGTTCCAAGTGGCGTGGGAGGCCTTGCTTCAGAAAGTTTGATCCCTTGCCTGAAAATGCCAGAGGGCTAAAATTTGCTATGAAAAACTAAGATCTCGGACCTTAGTTTTGTAGGGAGCTCAGATTGCCATGCTGCCCCCAATTTTCTCTCTGATTTTGTCAATCGTCTTGTTATTTGATTTGGATTATCACCCAGTAGATTTCGAATATCACCAGGCAGATGGTCCCCTGCGTTTAGAGCTTTTGATCTTTACAGTCCACAAGCTCTTCATGTTGCATGATCAAGTACTACCATTGTTTGATGTTATTTTCAAAATGTATCTGTTTATAATATTTCTCTTGTATATAATCGCTCTCATTTAAAACACATTGATGAAATTGCCTTTTGCAATTCCTTGTTTTTATTTTACAAATTTGATTGCAGTGACTTCAACAGCCACAGATCGAAGCAGAGCCCTGAGTGTGGCCTCACGCAAGAGTAATGTCTATTGTAATACCTTTAACGCAAATAGTAAACCTGGAACAATGACCTTTACCATGTCCGGGCTTAGCAAAGCCACAGGAAACTTCAGTCCTTCTAACAAGATTGGACAAGGAGGTTTTGGGACAGTCTATAAAGGGAAACTCAAGGATGGAACCCTGGTTGCAATTAAGCGTGCAAAAAAGGTACAGAAACTGGTCATATCTCTAAATTAAGGGTGGGTAAGTTAAAAACTGGTTATATGCTAATTCCAATAATAACTGTACTATACTCTAAGGTAACTTTAAAGGTAAATTCCAATAATAATGTGGCAGGTGATTGATCTGATGCACTATTACTGGACTTTTCGCTTAGCAACTCGGAAAATAATTTTTATTGGAGCTTGTTGCTTGATGGAATGGAAAATGTCTAATGATATACATAACTTGGTGGCAGAATATCTATGACAAACATCTTTCTGTGGAATTCCAAAGTGAGATCCGAACATTGTCAAGTGTGGAACACCTCAATCTGGTCAGATTCCTTGGCTACTTGGAAGATGAACAGGAACGGATACTTGTTGTCGAGTATGTGCCAAATGGAACTCTTCGGGAGCATTTAGACTGTAAGTAAATTTTACTATCATTCTTCCTGGACAAGCATTAACATCTAGATTATACAAGAAGTTAAACACAAACACCAAAAGTTGTAATATGAATGTTGTTATGGCATTCACAACACCAATCAAGAAATTAAACTAGATTATATTCTGAAAATTGAGTGACATTCACAAAACAGAGGATTGGTGCTCTGGGGCCTGGAGTGAGTAGCCAACTCCACAATGCAAACCTGCTATTTAAAACGCAAAACCTGCTTTCTATTATCTAGACCAAACATATTCTGTGTACAATTAGGAAATATAGAAATTCAAATTTAGGAAGCTAATGCATAAAATTAAATATGTAGGTGTACACGGGATTGTATTGGACTTAGCTACAAGACTGGATATTGCCATCGATGTTGCCCATGCAGTGACTTATCTTCACATGTATACAGGTTCAAACTTAACCTTTATATGCATCTTTTGTTCATTCATTTTGCTTACTTTTGTAATTTTATAGATTTTACCAAAGAATTCAAAGAATTGCCTTAAATTCATCTTTCATTTTCTTCGTCTTGGATAATTGAGAAAACTCTATGAAATTTAAGATACTGATTCCAGAACTGGTTTTGATTTACACTTCACTTTCCCTTATGATCTGTACAATTGCTGTGGTCTTGACTCTTACCATACCCAAATTGGCACTAACACTTCAACTACTGGGGGAACTGATGGCTATGAAGCTCAAATAACATAAATGACTGCCAAAACAAAAAGGATTCGGGAATCTATACACCAAAGGGTTGATTACACTTGTGAATTCTGATTAATGGAGAGAAAAACTTCCCGGGGAAACTTTGTTGTTTGTATTTCTGAATGATATCAGTTACAAATGAGGAGGGGAGAATCCCTATTATACCAAAAAAGGGATAAAACGCTAACCATTTTTAAACAGATAAAAACAACAACTTTTTTTGTGCTGAAAGGTGCATTCTACAGCCCACTATGGGAGAGATGTGTCACAGCCTACAGGTGAATGGTGTAATGCTGATGCCACTGACTTTTCACATTCAAAAAGCAGTTTACTTACAATAACCAGTTTTCTTAATCCGGGATCCATCATGCTGAGAGGGAGATCCCTCAAGTTGCAAAGCTTTCCCTAAATTTTAATACCATCAAAAATATTTGCACCTTGAAGGATTTGATCCCTCTTAACGCCTCATAGATCTAGGGTTTAGATGGATTTAAGTTGAATTAAACAAAATCCACTCAATTTTTGGCTGGATTATGTATACAAAACTCCAGAACATGCCACTTTGGGGATTCCTAGGTGGACGAGAGAGGGAATCCCCAGTGGGTTGAGAGAGGTGCAAGCACCACAATGGGAATTGGATCTAGGCTAGTTGAAGTAAACTCCCAGTGGTTTATCACTGAACCACAACCCAACTAACAAAACATCCTAGCTTAAAATTTAAGTTACTAGTACAAGTGATAGGGCCCTTATTATATAAAATTGGCCTTTTACTAATATTGAAATATGTTACTAAGGAAGTGCTCTTATTGACAGATCTGCAGTGAATCCAAAGGGTAGTTTTAGGTGCCTTGTTCAAAGTTGGATGGTCCTCTATACAAATCTGCTGCATTTTGGGATCTGGTTGTTGCCATTGCCAAGCTAACCAAAATCTCCAAGCCCATATCTATTTTTGTTAAGAATCTTGCTGGGCTCCCCAAATTGTGCATTCCCTTTGCTATCCTGAAGAGAAAAGTAGTGCCGTTTGCAAAAAAATCTTTCTAGGGAAATCCATGGGGACATGGCCAAATCACAAGTCTTGAAAGTTGAAAGTGTGGATCCAGAATAACTGGGGCCCCCATGTGAATGGTGGAGTTCAATTCTACTTCTATGGCATGGATTACACTTTGTCTTTCAGGGTCAATTCAAAGAAGACATGATACTATTTTTCCTAGTTGTCCCTCATTCCTGGGAGCCAGTGCACTGTATCTGAATAGACGGTCTTTGGAATTAGGTCTGGAGGAAGAGCCACCCTCAGAATTTCAATAAGCATCAAAAACTTTGTATAAAAGGAGAATATAGCGTTGGGACACTCATATTAAATTTTCTTAAACCATGGTAAGTATTCTTTGCACTTAAAGAACTCCTAATCTACTAGATAGCTAAACCTTAAAAGCCATTCAAACCTGCTGTTCTAATCATGCTAAAATTTCCTAACACATTGTAGAAGAATATAGAAATTAAACTCACAGGTCCTTCCTAAATTACATCACGGTTATTAAGTAGGAAACAAAATAACAGCATACTTGCTAAATCATTGGTAAAGGCAAAACAAAAACTTAGTAGATGGGTTGTCAAAATAGTTTACTGCTTTCTCATTAATTCTGAACTAAAATCTGCTATAGGAAAAATACAGCAACCTAATTCACTGCATGCTGCTGAACTGTGTTCAATAAAAAAGGTATTTCCACATACGCTGAACACCTTATGCAACAACTCACACAAACATATCAAAGATTAGTACACTAGTGTACTATGAGGTTAAAACCACCAAAGAGGGAAGAAATGCATGACCCCCAGCAAACATAGCCACTTAAGACAATATATTAATGCAAAAGGAAAAATTTTACATATGAGTTTCTCACAATTGATCACAACAAATGACCCTCCATGCTCTTTAAATAGGTAAGTAGTAGGACACATCCCGTAGTGAGCATGTGTCCATATACCAATGTGTTAGACATGTGTTTGGTATGTGTCCTAAAACAAGACACGTGCCTTAGACACATCCTAATATGTTTGACACCAAGGCACGAAAAAGACCGTGGGTACTTTTAAAAAGCAATATTTTTTGATGAAGACAAAATTGTGGGATGTGTTTCTTGATGATATGAATTTTGGAAAGAATGTTGAATTGGCATTAGCCAACTTCGATCTTAGTGAACCAATGCTAGAGTTGGTAACTATTGATGATGGCGATACTTTTGAGGGGTCATCCTCCACACCAATAGATGCAGATTTTGGATTGGATATAAAGGAGGATGAGGAGGAGGATGGTCGTGGTGGTGATTCTGATGATTTTGACATAGAGGAGGACTACAATGACAAGCTCCATCTATGGATCTAGTATCTACCTTGTGTTATATTTTCCATTACCATTTCTGGCTATATTAATAGTGACTTGGTATGTATGTGATATGTTTTGATTTTGATGACATCAAATAAGTTAATGAGAAAACTGTAGTGTATGGTTCTACTTGTAAACTTTTATTTTAGGACATATGTGTATGGAATAGTTTAATTTCTTGTATGTTAGATCATCATTGATGTAGTAACTAGATGTATCAATATTCTGTAAATGTTCTAGTTTTTAAAAGATTTGGATCTTTATCCCTATATATCTATATATATATATATATCAGGTCACATTATTGAGGGAAAACTCTTGAGCCTTCTCCTCACTTGAGGATGGTATTGAGGGAAACCCTAGAATTTTTAGGGCACAAAGTGTTAGAAAATCAAAAAGGCAGACCAACTTAAAGTCAAGTGAAAGCAACTATTCATTAGAGACTAAGATCATATAAGCATCTAAGTGGAGCAAACTTGTATGTTAAGAGCATATTAATACTTCAAACTAGGATCAGCTCCCAATATCTAACTAGACCAAGTCCCATAAAGGTGTTCCCTACCTTGGTAGGGGTGGCTAATAGTCAACCATATTAGGTGCTTCCAACCCCCAAGAGGAGGTGGCATTTCCAAGGTTAACCCTTCAATTAGTAGGTGTTGGTGTAAATGAATGGCAATGGAGGGGAAAGACTTCATGGACAAGAGACATGGTCAAGGGGACCTGCTAATGAGAGTCCACATCTTGAGTGTATAGATGTAATGGAGAGAGTAATCATGGAGGCATGAGTTACTCTGCTTGGCTTGCTTTTCCACCCCTCTAGTGTGCCTTTTACTTCTTTTTGATAATGTTTTTATATTGGGTGCATAGGTCAAAGCATAGAGCTTGCTTTTATGATATAACCACTGTTGATAATATCGGCGATATTCGAAAATATCACGATATTTTCGGCAAAACGATATATCGCCGAGAAAATATCGCGATATTTTCAAAATATCGGCAAATATTGGAAAATATCGGCAAAATATCACGATATTTTGAAAATATCGGCAAAATATCGGCTATATTTAAAAATTTGAAAAAAAAAAATTTTATGCTTGCAGATATTTTCGCTGATATTGCCACTAAGATATTTTCTGGACCCTCGCCGATATTTTCTTGATACCGATATTATCAACACTGGATCTAAGTGAATTGTGCCAATGATTGGCACTTGGACCTAAGACAAGTTGTGGGGTGAGAAGCCCTTGTTGATCTAATGATTGTAAAGTGTAGCTTGTTTGATGTTGTAACAATGGAAAATCCCAATATGCAAGTCATTTGAATCATGAATGTTGAGATAACAATTTCTTTTAAAAATCGCAGATTTGTGGTAACTTGTTGACTAGGTGGCTGTGCCACCTACAGATCCCCACGTCTGGTAGAACACAACAGGAAGGCAATGGTAGCAAAGCGAATCCTATTGGAATTAGTGAATATCACTTGATCCCTCATATCATCAGGAAGAGCAATGCAAAAGAAATGTGTGATGACTTGGGAACCTTATAACAAAGTGTGAATGTATCCAAAAATATGTTCTTAAAGAACAAGCTCAGCATTAACTGCATGAGCAAGACAAATATAATGACAAGCTATATCAAGAAGATAGCAAAACTAAGAGATCAAATTGTAGTAGTC
The DNA here is from genome assembly GCA_000404065.3 of Pinus taeda. Lineage (NCBI taxonomy): Eukaryota > Viridiplantae > Streptophyta > Pinopsida > Pinales > Pinaceae > Pinus > Pinus taeda. The sequence continues at coordinate 16,253 of APFE030967516.1, read as the reverse complement.
AGAGACGCAATTGAGGATAATGAGCTAGTTCAGATTTCTCTTAATGGCTTTAGACCATCGTGGCACAATTTTGCCCCAAGTATCTGTGGTCAAGAGAAGCCTACTTGAGTTCAAGCACTTGTGGGATGATTTCAATGGAGAGGAGATGAGACTATAGCATGTCTTATCCAATCAATAGGGTTTGAGGTGCATAGGCATGAAACTCATGTGCATATTCAAGCAATCCCTTTATGGGATTAAGAAAGCACCCCATGCTTGGTCTCCAGGATTGATGAGTACATGTTAAGTTTAAGCTTCACCAAAACTATTGCAGATCCCAATTTCTATTATTTATTTGATATATCCAATTTTCTTGTTTTGGTCCTATATGTAGATGAAATGATACTTACAAGGAGTTCAAAGAGGCTCATTAAGGGTGCATGGTTGTGTTGGCACAAGAGTTTGACAACACTATTCCTTGGGTCTAGAGGTGTAGTAGGGTACAGAAGGGAGGTTTTTCTAAGCCAATTCATGGTTGAGCCAAGGATTATTCACTAGATAGCTACAAAATATTTGGTTCATATTTGAAGGGCACCATAAATTATGGTCTAAAATAGGTAGGAGATGGTGAGTTGAGATTGCATGGATTTGTTGATAACTTGATTATCATTGGGCAGGCAATACAAGTGACAGAAAGAGTACTTCAAGATGTTGCTTCAATGTGGGTATAGGAGTGATTTCCTTGTTCAAAAAGGAGTAAGATTTAGTGGTATTGAGTACAATAGATGCCAAGTATGTGGTAGTTGGTTCTACTAGTTGTGAAGCCATCTGGTTTCGCAAGTTAATCACAGAGATAACATGTGAAATGTTGAAGCCTATGGTGGTTTATAATGATAATTGGAGTTGTATCAGACGATGAGAATTGAATATTTCATGACTACTCCAAGCATATGGACATCAAATACCATTTTCTTAGGGACACAGAGCAAAAGGGAGCAATTCTTCTAGAGGATATTCATACAAATCAAAAGGTTGTAAATATTTCGATGAAGCCCTTGGAAAATAAGAAGTTGGAGATGTTCAAGATAAGGTTTGGATTGGTGGGGAACACTTTCGTCGATAAGAGGGAGCGTTAGAGAGTGTACCTAGGATACTTTTCTTAGTTCTATAGCATTGTGCACATGTATGGTTCATTTGGGCACCTTTTTGTTATAGAAGCATCACATACACAATAGATCTGTATAACATTGATTTTCATGATGTATGGTGCTTTGTATATGAGGGTGCATCACTATATCTAGGCTTCCATAATTGAAGGCACATGCATGCATGCATCAACTATAAATAGGATAGGATAAGGTAAACCTTAGATTCTAGTTCTATGACATTGCATGTTGTTTCTAAGTTATGTGAAAGAGGGTGCATGCAATTGCATGTTTTAATTTCAATTTATTGAGTATTTTTCAAATTGTAACTTACGTCTATGTTCAATTAGCTACATGCATGTAGATCAGGGCAATGTGCATGTGTCCATATTCAATGCATATACTCTTCTCCCTTGTCTATAAAAGATAAAGCAGGGGTATAGGTTTATTCATGTCTTTTTTAGGATATTTAAACACTTAGAAGTTTGTTAAGATTAACTTGGTCTAAAGTGTCTTTAGGTAAAGTTGTGTCTCTTTAATGTGTTTCCTTAGTATTCATTAGTATGCATTTGTAGCATTGTAATCCAATGGTCATGATATGTTCTAGATATAAAATCATTCGACAATTCATATTCTCCTCAATACTAACAGCTATATTGATCCATGGCTTACCACCCAATTGGTCCATGATCTCCATTTAATGAGCTTGTAGGGTCATTTGTTGATCGTATATTATGAGAAACTCATATGCAAACTTTTTCCTTTTGCATTAATATATTTTCTCAAGTGGTCATGTTGGCTAGGGTTGCACATTGTTTCTCTCTTTAAGGGTTTTAACCATGTAAAACACTAGTGTACTAATCTTTGATTTGTATATGTGAGCAGTCACTTAAGTTATTCAACCTGTGTGAAAATACCTTGGGTATCGAACATAGTATCAAAGCTCCTATGAAGACTTGATCCCATTATTGATTGAGATCTTGACCTTGTGTTGCTACATGCATCAAAGAATTTTTGGATTCTACTATTTATGTGCATTTTTAGGCTAAGAGGGTTGTTTTGTGCCCAAAGCACTACTTTCAGTTGGAAACATTTTTCCTTTCTCCTTTCGCCCAAAAAGCTCTCTATTTGCCAAGATACAACCATTTTTGTTAGATTCGAAGGCATAAAGTTTCATTACAATTTTTAAATTCTTTTTATATACAATGTTAGTATTCCATTTTTTCTATTTAAATTTTTGGATTGCTACCGTTTTCAGTCTGTGTATGCTCTTTGTTGTGCACTTTAAGCAATCTTGATGAACCCCAAACAAAGCAGAAAAAAGTTATATTTTAGGTACGTTCTTTTCTCTATCCCTTATATGATCTCAGCATAGAAATAGAGGGGAAACTTGCATTTTCTGAGTAGGCTAGTCAAGATCACTCCAATCTTGTAAAGTTTCTTCTTCTCCTTTTTTTTCCAAAAATTCATTTGTTTTGTGTGTGTGGCTATGTTAAAGTTTATTGCAAGAAAAAACAAGGGTTTCGGGGGCAAGTATGTACTTTTAGGCAAAGAATAAAACCACACCCCCTCCACCCTTTCATAACATTCGTTATATATTTGGCATTGCTTAGTTAGTTGAAATTTACTTTATTAAAAAGAAGCTTTTATTTTCATTAAGTTACTTTTTGAAAAGTTCATGATACTTTAACTTATCACATAATTTTATTGTAAAGTACATCTCATTTAACTATAAAAATAAATCACTATATAGTAACTTTAATGTTATTTTTTTAAGTTACTTTGTGCATGCAATTTCAATTTATAACTAACTTCATTGTAAAAGGGATTTTCACTTATTTTATTAAAGTGGGTCAGGTCAACGTAATTTATTTGTAAAAGTGAGCTTATGGATAAAGAGAAGTAATGGAAACATTTTTTTACTCAACAACTTCATTGTGCACCTATCATCACATAGGCCAAATTCTACCCACCATGTGGTACTTTGGTTACCGTTACCCACCAAAAATGGGTAACCCCATAGGAGAAAAATGTTTCTCCTACATTTGACAACCAGCGAGCTAGTAGCCCCTAACATTCACTTCTTGATGATGATGCACCATATGCCTCTGCCATTTGCATCAACAATGCACCTCTCACCATCCGACATTCCTCTTACATGAATGTGGGCTGCTACTCAAGAGGTACTTTGGTCATTTTGCAATCAAGTGCTTATGCTTGTTGTTTTGGGCATTTAGTATGGATAAAGGGGTGATCTGGAAGATTAACCGATCTTGACTGTAAATTTGTTCTCTCACCTTACAGGGGGGTTAATTTTTAACACTAGCCTAGTGGGGCCTCCCTTAAGGTCCTAGGGTTACAGGAGGGACACTACTTGGAAAACCCAGATTGAAATAGCATGTTCATTTTCCCTTACACCATACTTAACACTTTCCATGAAAAATTATAAGCCCTTTATATACCATCTCCACTCTTCGGGTTTAACGTGCCATTAGTTCATTAGGATTTGGCACCCTCTTATCCACATCCTTGAGTAGGGTTGGGAAACATTGCCCTAGAGGTTGATGCAGCTAAAACAATGGAAAAGCATAATATGGCCACAAATAAAAGAAAAGGAGAGTCAACATGTAAAAGATGGCAGAGACATGAGTTAGCACGCAGAAAAAATCCTAGCATGAGCTCTACTCTCCTCATTAGCCATCACCTGGTTCCTGAGCACTTGATGGCAATGCTCCATTTCATCAAAAGGAACCTTGCATGTCCCAACCCTAATGAGTGATGAATCGTCTCATCTTAAGGGGTAAAATTGAATGATATTAGATCACTAAAGTTTGGACATATTTCCCACGAAAACCCTCTAACGACTCTCTACCCTGACAACTTGCTTCTCCATACATGGAATCTAGAAGATTTCAAACATTGGTCTCTAATACCATGATAGCTTTTCTTAAACCATGTTGAGTAGACTTTGCACTCGAAGAATTCTTAACCAACTAGATAGTCGAACTGTAAAAACCACTCAAAAGTGTTGTTCTAATAATGCTAAAATATGCTAAGACATATGTTCCACCAAGTCTCTAGCACAGAAGAACACGGGAGCGGGGAGACACAAGGGGGATGTGTGGGAGCACCCCCAAAATTTAGGGAAATTCAGGGGGGATGGGGGACGTCGAGGTTCCTAGCATACAGGTCACTGTCTTTAAAATTATAAATATAAAAATAGTAATGATAAAATCCCAACAATAACAAATCATCTCATGCAAATTCATCGTTGTGCAATCTAGTGGAAACACTGTAATACTGAAACCCTGAAAACTGTTAAGTCTGCTGAATTCTGAATGGGATGTGAAATTCTACTTTCTCCATATGAAGTCCAATGAGGTTGGAAAAAGTAATTACCAAGGTCACATGTGCCTCAAGGCTCGAAAATCTTTGACATCCATCTTTGTTCTATCTTCATGGGATGTTGGAGAAAAATCTGATGGTGGGGGTGGGGGCAGATATCCCCATTACAATAGGGAAATGTTTCCCCAAGAATTTCCCTGAGATTTCCCAAAGGAGAATGTGGGGAAACGTTTCCCCGGGCACTCCCCCATCCCAAGAGTGTGGGGAAACATCGGGGGAGTGCCCCCCACAGTGGGGGATGTGTTCACATGGAACACTGGCTAACACATACTATAGAAAATATATAACTAAAACTCACATTTCTGTCCTAAATCACAGTGCTGTTAATAAGCAGGAATACAAATTACAACATACTAAATCACTGTTAAAAGCAAAACTTGTTATTTCTTTCTCATTAATTCTGAACTGGAATTTGTTATAGGAAAAATACAACAGGCTAATTCATTGCTTGTTGCTGAACTAAATGAATGAACCTATACCCTTGCTTTCTCCTTTATAGACGAAGAAGAGTAAGCCCAATGAATCTGGACAGATGTACAACAACATTGGAGATGATCTGAAGCATTCAAACATGGATCCTCTTAGAGATCTGTACCCTTATCTGTATGTATGCACCTAACTAAACTTACACTTAAGCTACATTTAGAAGACTGCTTAATAAAATGAAATTAACACATGCGACTGTGTGTGCCCTCTTTTACTTAGAAATGATATGCAATCTTCTAGAACTGGAATCTAACAATAACCTTAGCTTATCCTAACTATAGATAGCACATGCATTCATGCATGCGCCTTCAATGGTGGAAGTTTAGAATCCTAAATATAGTTATGTGCCCAGTGTTGTATGCATCCATTGTGTGTGTGATGTTGCTGTAACAGAAAAATGCTTATATCAGTAACACATGTGGAAAATGCTGTAGAAGACTATCTGAGGTACACTCTTTAACAACTTCTCACTGCAGTAATAATGCAAAAGCCAATTTAAGCCCAAACAAATTTTCACTTTTGGGTTTGCCACCAAACAAAATCTTTCTTTGGTTGGAGACATACGTTCTACCACCTCCCTCCCCTAAGGAGGATTCAGAAAAACATGGAACATCCTACAGTCACTCTAGAGAGTTAAGGACCTCAATAGGATGGGAAATCTGCCTCCAGAGGAGAAAAATAATATCCTCATAAAAGTTCAGGATATGTTGAAAAGTAGTTTTAAGTGTAGAAGATCCAGTCCTCCATCATTCTATCCAGAATCCCGATCTGGAAGCTCCTAGAGGCATCCCAGCGTAGAGCCAGACAGGGAGGCCATCGAATAAAAAGGACCGGGAACCCTCCTTTGATCAAGATTGGCTTGGGTATCCCAACGTAAGACGAACCTAATAGGTGACTTGCTTCAAAGAGCTAGAAATGGGGGAATATATTATGAAAGCGAGGAGCACAGAAATTGTGTACTGTCTGAGCTGAAGGCATTGGATAACATCTTAAGAAAGTCTCTATTAGAATTCAAAGAAGTTTTGATTGGATTGCTCTTCATTTTGGTGATTGTAGCCGACAAAAATGTAGGCTCTTCCCCTATGCCTGCACCTCTCACTGTTCTTTGCATGGCATTTAATCCAATTTCTTATGGATATCTAAAGCTGAATGTTCGTTTCTTGCATTTTGTTAATGTAACGGTTTTTAAGGCAGAATTCTAGTGACTTAGAAGGAGAGAAAATTGGCTTGCATGGAACTCTGTAGGAACCAAGCCTCTCCCCATATTTTTATGGGTTTAAGCAACAGCGAACAAAGCGCTGATGAATCTCACTGTTACTCCTACCATACAGGAACAGCCACAGGTTTTTTAGAAGCAATTCATCATAACCATTACTTCTATTGCATTGAGATATGGTACTATAAAGGCCTCGGACTAGAGCATTATTACAAAATTATGAGCTTACATAGAAAATAGCTTTAGTAAAAAGAGTCTAATGCCTAATAAAGATGTCACGAGGTACACAATAATGAAAGAAAACAAAACCAAAAGAGACACATTGATAAAGAAATTCAGTCATTATTTTGAAGTAATTCTGAAAACTATTTTTTCTTTCCATCATGCTGTGCACTAGAATGCTTTCTACAGGAATCAAGTAAGCTGTGGCCTAACAACACTTTTGGAGCACTACCAGATATGATGACCCTGTTTCAATGCCCAAGGTGCTCCCTCCTGCTGCTAACACTATCTCCTATGCTTATGAGGCTAGGTGCAAATCCTTTAATGACTATCATTTTCATTGAATAAATACCCCTAAGATAGCCTGATTGTAAAGTAGATCCTGTATTGAGTTTTGTACCCTCTCTAACGAAAAAGTTGGGGTTCAACTGTTTAATAAAATAAAGATCATATATTGAGGACCTGACTACAGCAATCAAACTAAATCAATCTCAAACAGAATGATCCCCAGTCTGTTAAGACTTTCTTGATCTGGATGGACTTTAATAAATGAAATCTGAGAAAGAACCTCAAATTCATTTTATTTTTGGACCTTTGTATTTAAAATCTTCGAGAGGTTTCACAGAAATTCAAAATCAAATAATATAAAAAACTAAATTTGCATTCACCTTTCATTACATTAATGCAAGCATTTGAAACTACGATTTATCTTTCCATTTCTTCATTTGGCATATTTTGAATATTTAGTGTTGAATTAAGCTCACAATTATTTGAAATAGGGCTCTACATTATGTACTTCACTATTTTTCGTCCCTAATCCTTGCCTCTCCATATTTGTATCCTTTGAACTTCAAAAATTTCTCTATTAACGTAACTTGGACTCATCTTACGATTTTTCTTAATGATCCGTGATTCATGTATTTCTGAGGAATCGAAGTAATGTTCTCTGAAAGTGGCCTTGAGTTCACTCCTCACTTAGTGTTCTGCAAACTGGAGAAACTCCATAGAATTCAGTTGAATATAATGATCTGCCATTCCTAAATTATTCCTTTTTGCAGTAGACAAAATAATCTCAAGAAATGATATTTCAAACTAACTTTGAATTTATATTTAATTTCTCCCATGATATTCCACACTACTGATGTTTTTGTGCGAAAAATTAAGCCAGCAGCCTAAAATTTTATCTTGTCATTTTAATGTAGAATGCTTCAAAATTTGTAGAGAATTGCAGAGCTGACCTTTGATTTCTTTCTTGCAGATCGGCCAATCATCCACAGAGATATTAAATCCTCCAACATTTTACTCACTGAAAACTTCAGGGCCAAAGTAGCGGACTTTGGTTTTTCCAGGCTTGCTCCAGAAGATATTGGCGCAACTCATATTTCTACACAAGTCAAAGGAACAGCAGGTTATTTAGATCCGGAATATCTAAAAACCTACCAACTTACAACCAAAAGTGATGTCTATTCATTTGGTGTCTTGCTGGTTGAGATGATAACTGGAAGGCGGCCAATAGAGCATAGAAGGGAGCTCAGAGAGCGGATCACTGTAAGATGGGTAAGTCGAAATAATTCCCGCAGAATAGTCTTTTGCAGAATTCACAATATGCATCGAAGACGACAATATTTTCCAGATTTTAAAAGAGTTTTTTTATTTTTCCTTGCAAAGCAGAGTATATATAAAAATAGAAAATAAAAGTCATGGTATTAACCTTTAAGCTTTCTTGAGAAATTTTGCGATCCACAAGAAATGACAATGAATCTCATTAATGAATGAATTCTCTTTAACCAGACATTCTGTTGAAGAAATCATAGCTTTTCAAAACTTTACAAAATTTTAAATTTTCAAGTTTGACATAATTTGTACAAATTTAACAATGAATTGTAGGCTTTGATGAAATCTATCGGGAATTTATTACAATATTTTGATGAATTGAATAATTCTTTGAATCATCTCTGGCTTTCGGATGCAGTATTCAAAGTTTGTGAGATACAGATCATTAGAAGCCAAGCTAACTTGTCGAATTGTGGTTCATTTTGTCTTGTAATAAGAATCAAAATTAACTGTAGGTCATGATAATTCAGATTGTGTCTCAGATGTGGGATTTAATTTATGGGTTTTCCTAATCGCTTCAAACCCTAACCAAGATCTATTCCTATGTAAGAAATTGAAAATAATGCACAGCGGAACTTACTTTCCATCTTCTAAAGCTCCTGGTCTTGACTTGAGTTGTTGGCTCTTGAATCCTTCCAAGAGCTTGCAATCCTTTTCTCTGGCTATCCTTGATAGAGTATCAAGTCTTCAATGGAGCAGACTGATTTCTGAGTGATTGCAAGCCTTGGAGACTCAGCCCTTTTATAGCAGTCCCAATCCTATGGCAGCCGAAATTTGGCTGTCAATTG
>APFE030967513.1:0-40969 GCA_000404065.3 Pinus taeda | reverse complement strand
TGTCCCATCTTTCTTCCTCACAACAATGGAGGTCCCTAGGGTGATACACTTCGGTGAATTTAGCCTTTGTCTAACAAATACTACAACTGCATTTTAAGCTCTATGAATTTGGATATAGTCATTTGGTTAGGGCATTTTGACACTAGGGTATCTCCTAGAACTAGCTCTATCGTAAAATCAATTTCGTTTTTTGTGGGTAGCTTAGGAATTTCTTTTGCAAAGACATCCATAAATTCTTAGATAATTGGTATCTTCTCTAGAGTAGTTATCGTATTTTTCAAATTAGTGTAACCAACTTGCACAACATAAATTTGACACCCCTTCCATAGAAATTTTGTTAATTGATTAGATGTGATAGGGTGTAATTTGATGGATCTCTTGTTAACTGAAATTTCTTGTCTAATACCTTCATTAGTGAAGAAATTGATAGTTTTTCCTATACAGTTTCATCAATGATATGTTACGCCATTTTATAGTTCATTTATTATTGTCCATTTGGATAATATATCAGTGTATATTGCTACCTAGGAGGAGAACATGTTACATTTGATGTAGGTACTAGATACCTTAAAGAATGAATGACTACTAGAAAATATTGAGAAATGAAACTTTTCATAATATGCTTTGGTGCATCTAGGATATGTGATATATGGAGTAGAGATGAAGATAGATGCTACCAAGATGGAGGCTGTCATGAAATGAATGATTCTTGCTAATGTTTCTGACGCCAAGAGTTTCTTTGGGCAAGCAGAGTACCTGAGGAAATTCATAGCCTCGTTTTCTATAGTAATAAATGCCACTCCATGCAACAGTAGCAAGTGGAAAGTGTTTTGAGTGGGGAAAGGGGTAGTAGAGGGCCTTTGAGGAGTTAAACAAGAAGATAATCCAAGCACCATTTATGACATTAACAGACTTGTATCATCCCTTTAATGTGGACATATATGGGAGTGGGTATGCTATGGGAGTAGCCTTGATGTAGGGAGGAAGGTTGTATGCTAACATTCTAAAGTATTTATTGGAGAAGTCCTTAACTACCCTACATACAAGAAGGATATCTACGCCCTAGTGTAAGATACAAAGAAGTAGAAGCAGTATCCGATGGGAAGGGGAATATTAATCCACACATATATCCAGTCACTACAGTACCTACATACCTAGAGTAAACTATAGTATACCAAACATTACAAGTGGATGGGGTTTCTAAAATAGTTTCATTTAGTGCTCAGGTACAAGAAGGGAAACATAAAAAAGTTGGATGACATGCTTGAAAGGCCACCCACATCAAATACCACACTTTTGGATACGATTATGGACATATAGCCATTCACCCATGATGCATACATAGAAGAAAATTTATAGGATGATGACTTCATGGAGGTATTTCATCAATCATAGAGTTAGAGTCAAGTGGATGATGTTGACAATACTATTTACTACCATCTTCATGATGGATTACTCTATAGGTAGGAGAAGTTATTTTATGAACCCCAACTCATTTTTGTTTTGTCTATAGAAACATTAATATTATTTGTTAGTGATACTTATGGTATTTCCTTAGAATATATACAATAAATTTTATAAGGAAATGGTTTTGTTCATTTGTACTTCATGGCTCTTACAACCTGATCACATTAATCCCTATGAATTAGGATCTTGATTTCCCCATGCATTTTCCTTATTAATTTTGAATCACCTATATCTAAATTATGAACACCCTTCCATGGTTATAACCATCAAACCTTATAGGGTGAATGCATTCTCCCAACCCACCATAACCTAGTATGCTAAATATAGGTTCATGGGTTATAGGGTCCCCCTTATGCTATGACATTCGATTTAGATTCTTTGTCATTAACCTAAGCCTTTATACTTTTGAATTAACTTTCCTTATTAAAGTGTGAAGCAATCTACCCTTATTGTCCATGCATTCGATGGTCGCTCAGGCCCCAATGATATCCCCAGTGAATGGAAGGTTGCCACATCTCTTGGGCCATGTGGTCTTGCCCTCCCTACGCACCTAGCTTGATTGGTTGACCACACATTGGTTGAAAGGAGTTCAAGGGTGGTGATCATTTGGTTGTAGATAAATGAATCACAATACACCCTCCAACATTAAGTGCATGAAACCCTTAAGCCTTACATCATTCTCATCGTTGCCTATTGTAGCTTTGTCGGTTCCATTATGTGACTGTCTGCACCTGAGTTTTATTTCTTTGTTGTGAAGGTATGGCTCCCCAGTGTCAGAGGCTTAAGGAAATTGTTCCAGGTTTCATGGAGGTTCTCCATGGTGACAACCTTATTAGCACATGGTTTTCGTGCATGTCCTTCTTAGATGGGTTCCCTGCACCTGCAAGGTTTTAGGGTTTTATGTCCTGCCAACATTTAAGTTAACTGTCACTATTGTGTTTTCTGTGACTTCGGTGATTTCTCTGTACTTAATGTTATATTACCTTTCATAAATATTTTGTTCTCCTCTGTAGGTTTACTTCTAGTACAGGATTTGGAAAGGTTGGTGCATCTCCCACTATGGCCTTCTCCCTTGCACAAAATGACATGCGTTAATTTACCTTCAACCTTTTAACAATTTTTCATATCAATTTAATTTCTAGCTTTCCACTCACCGAGCCTAATATGCTTGTAGGTGTCATATCTAGCAATTTGTAGTCCTTAAGCTTTTCAAAGGTATTTTCTAGACAATCCTTTGTTGGTTAAATTGTTTTTATTTCATAAAGATATTGTTCATTCAATACCTAAAGGTTATCGTATTGTCTCGTGGAAGGTAACTTTCAACCCCTGGGGAGCCTTATAGCAATTACAGAAGAATTTCTCCTATAATTGTCTAGCTAACTCTATGATGTGCTCCACTACCATGTTGGTCCCAGAATCTCCAGATCAACTAACAGATTTTTTCTTGGTTTTACTTCCTACACAAAAATCTCCTCTCATTTGGTTGTCCTATTTCTTGAAATGGGTTTAAGTCCAGCCTTCATCGTTGCCTTCACGTAGTGCAATTTTTGATACTCCATTTTGTTTTTAAGTTCTTTGTTTTTCTCTTAACAATGTCTTCAAATTCTTGTAGGAAATTCACTATATTGTAATTTATTTGGGCATTTGTTTGTTCCTTTTGTTTAACAAGAGCATGCGCCACCTTGTTGGGTTGATGAGGTTGATAAATTTACTAATTTACCTTGAAGGTGATACTCCCAAAGTTATATGAACACTTTTATATATGTTTCTCTTTTAAATGGTAACTACCTCAGTTAATATAACTTGACTTAGGGCACTTTGTTCATCTATGCATGAATTGTCCTATATCATATGAAACATTGCTATTATTTGCTACCCTTTAGTTCCTCTTGCTACAGTGAGGGTTTCTATTGAAATTATGATTCATGGTTAATGAATAGTCTTGTTCCATCATAATCGTTATGAGTTTTCCCCTTTTGTTTGTTTTCCTTTTTGTTGAAATTGGGAAGAGGCTCTAGAGTGCTCAGCTCATGCACACTTTGATTTGGTATTATAAACGTTGTGATGGTGTACTAAAACATCTTGTGATATCTGCCTCCCTTCCTTTCATCAATATACTCCATGATAAATTCTTTTCATGTGGGGCTACAATAGTCCTTTTATGAATCTGTTTTCATTTCGATTTACATGACTGTTCTAGCACTCTTAGTCTATTTTATACATGTGGATTTCTATAGCTATATTCAAATAAAATTTCACTCAACATACTTTAATCTCATTATCTTGTTACATGGATATTTGTTAATTTCCTTTCTAAGATAATTTCTCACTGGTACAAATGTAAAAAGTGTCCCTCTGGATATATTGTTTTATTAATATGAGTTCATGTTAACAATATCGTAGCTATATTCATTAGGAAACACTATTGTTTCACACTTAATTATGGAAGGACACTTACATTCTCCTTTCTTCTCATTTATTTATGCTCATCTTTCATAAGGTGTGTTGAGCACAAACTTAGTGGACTATAGGCTCCAAACTCATGGTTTCCCAAAGTGGAACTAATGTTCCTAACTGATTCCATCCTGTTTCGAATAAGTTTGTAATGGTTTAGTCATTCCCTTCTCTTGTCTCATTCCCAGGCATTAATTTTGTTACCCTTGACTTTTGTGCATACTAAGCATAATTTAATATCCATCAAAAATCAATTATAGGATTCATTTCAGCAAGCACGTTAATCTTAAGTTAATAACCATCAAAATTCAAATGCATGATTCATTCAAAAAGCATGCTAAGCATAAATTAATATCATTGAAGTCTAAATGCATGATTTATTTCAGCACCATAGTATGTACAGTAAAACCTGTGAGAAATTTCTCAAGCATTAAATATCATTTGCAAATTCATTTTGTACAGTATACCTATGGAAATTCGTAACAAAATCTATTGTGGGTAATGGGCACACTATTAATAGAGTTTGAAATATCCGCAATCGAATTACACTGGTTAAAACCATTTTTCTCCCAACGATTAACCTTATCTATTGGTTCACCGTGAATTAAGATCAATCCTTCCCAGAGCCAACAACCTCTACTATTCTATTATAGGTTTTATTTAAATTTTACTTTCATAGTAGAATTTCTAAAATAACATCCCATTTTTTTAGCAATTAATTTATCCTCATAACCTATGATTTCTTTGTTTTTCTAAGAAAACGATTCCTTTTTCGTTTTTAAATCCCTTAAAGCCCATCCTTTTCTGCTACGATGTTTTTCCACCCCTTCCAGTGTTTTTTCCCCTGCACTAGTTGATTTTTCGATATTCCTTTCTCTACTTATCAATAAAATCACATAGTTTTACTCCAAGAGGATTTTTCTTCCGAGTGACTTGGGAAATTTAAGCGTATTTTGGATTTTCCTAATTCGGTCACTTTATCCAAGACCGTGGATCAGGATAGTGATCTTAATATTCTTTTGTTCTTTCTAGCTAATTCCTTTCAATAATATTAATTATTATTCCAACATAAATAATTACATTGTCATATTTCTTTTTCCAATCACAACTTGGCTAACCTACCATTATTACGAATATTTTTAACTACAAGTTATACTCTCTTAGTCATTATGAATTTACAAATCCCAAGAAAAAGAGGGATATTACATCTTCCCCACTAAAATAAAACTACATAATCCTTGGTGTCTATCTGTTGGGCATCTCTAGGGTAGTCCATTCAAGATAATTTACTTTAATATGGTCTTCTAGTTTCAAATTGGCCTCTTTGGGAGTAAAGTGACTCCACTGCACTATAACCCAAACCACGATGAAATTATGGAGCATGGTCTCTTTCCGCTCCAAAATACATAGTGGTTATGGTAGAAAGTGTCATTTAGGCTCCACCCATCACACATTCTAGTCAACTATATGAGAAGGGTCATGAACATACCTTTTCAGCAAGGACACATGAAATACATTATGAACTTTAACATGACTAGACAGAGTCAATTGGTATGCCACTAGACCCAGGTGGTCCAAAATTTCAAATGGTCCATAGAACTGAGGTGCCTGTTTTGCACACTCACTGGTTCTAAGGGTACTTTTTTGATGCTTAAACCTTAGGTACACATGTTCCCCCATTTGGAATTCCTTATAGGTCCTCTTTCGGTTTGCATAACATTTTTGATGGCCCTAGGAAATTTTAATATTTTGTTGAATTTTTCAAATAGTTTGTTCCATTTCCTGCATAATCGTTGGTCTAGGAATCAATCTATCCTCAGGATGACTCCAAATGAGTGGACTGTGGAATTTTCTACCAGTTAAAGCTTCAAAAGGACTCATCTTAATAACTATTGTTGTAGGAAAACTACATTAAATGTAGAAAATTTTCCTACTTGGTGGGTTACTCAAATACATACATTCGGAGCATATCCTCTAAAATTTGGTTTGTTTAGTTCACTTTCCCATCTCTTTCTAGGTGATATGTATTACTAAAGTTGAACTTGGTACCCAAGCTCCTGAAAAATTCCTTCTAGAGGTTGGAGATAAACTTGGCATCTCTATTTGATATTATCATCTTTGGGATTCCATGTAGTCATAAAATATCCCACATGAATACATTAGTAGTTTGGGTAGTACCAAAGGTGGATTCTACTGGGATAAAGTGTGATACCTTAGCCAGTGTGTGAAATACCCCCATGATAGATTCATGTTGATGTATTGTCCGAGGAAACCTAGTTATAAAATCGATGGGTATCACCTCCTACTTCCACTCAAGTATTGGAAGTATATTCATCAATCTTGCTGGATGTTAATGCTCCACCTTCATTTGTTGACATTACAGGAATTTGAATAAGTACTTTTCCACCTCCTTCTTCATTCCTGGCAAAAAAATAAAAATTCATAAGGTGGTGGTCATCTACTCGTACCCTAGAAGACCGTCATACAGTCTCATATGGCACTCATCTATAATCATTTTCCTTAATGTTTTCACCTTTTGAACATACAACCTATTCTAGTAGGTAATTAAGCCTTTTGTATTTACAACATATCCCATGACTTTTCCTTGATATACGTTCAGTTGCATTTCCATATACTTTGGGTCTTGATTCCCTGTTACTTGTATCTGTTCTTCCATTTTTCTTTATACACTACTCTTAGCATTACCCAGAAATGAAACATTGTATCTACTTAATGCATTAGTGATTTTTTTTCCTTTCCCTTAATGGTTTTAATTTTTATATCAAGTTAGTTTAGGAAATATGACAATCTAGCTTGCCTAGCATTTACCTCTTTTTGGCTAAATAAATACTTTAAACTAACATGATCAGTAACCAACACAAAAAAAATTCTAACAGACAATTAATCCACACTTTTAAGGTATGGATGATTGCAACTAACTCCAAGTAATAATAACATTATTATTTTCATGTTTTCTTAGTTTTATTAACTCATAGGCTATTACTACGTTACCTTGTAGAAGCACACCTCCCAATCCTTCCAAGTAGAAATTTGTACATACAGTAAACACCTTATTTGGGTCTGCTATATTTAGAATAGGGGTGGCTTTTAACATATGCTTTAATTGGTCAAAAAAATTTCACACTTTTCTGTCCATTCAAACTTAACCCCCTTCTTCTACAAAGTGGTGATGGGGTAAGCCAACTTAGAGAACCTTTGTACAAACCTATAGTATTACCCAACAATTCCCATAAATGAATGAATTTTTGGTACATCTTTTGGTATCAGCCAATTCATAATGCATTTAATCTTTTCAGGATCCACCACAATCCTTCTTTGGAGATGATATGTCCTAGATATTGGATTTGAGTTTTAAAAAACTCAAACTTGCTACTATTTGCATAAAGATTATGTTATTTGAGAATTTGTAACACCAATTTCAAATTCTCTTGGTGTTCCTCCTCATTCTTAGAGTATATTAAAAGGTTGTCAATAAAGATGAACTAAAACTTATCCAAAAACTTGTGCAGTACATTATTCATGAGACACAAGAAAGTAGCAGGGGCATTCGTGAGTCTAAAAGGTAATACTACGAACTCATAATGTGCATACCTCATTCTAAAAGTTGTCTTGTGTATATCCTCATATTTTATGCACAACTGGTGATATCCAATTCACGAATCAATCTTGCAGAAAATTCTTGCCCTTCTTACTTGGTCAAATAGATCATCAATTTGGAGAAGAGGATATCTATTTTTTATGGTTGACATATTCAACTATCTATAGTCAATACAGATTATAAGTGTATCCTCTTTCCTCTTAATGAAAAGTACTAGAGCTACCCACGAGGAAACGATTGGTCAAATATATCCTTTATCTAGCAACTCTTGTAGTTGCAATTTCAACTCTATGAATTCTGGGGTGCTCATTCTATATGGGGCTCTTGACACTGGAATCGCACCCAACTTCAATTTAATTGAAAAATCCAGGCTTCTTTGGTGGTGTAGCTTGGGAGTTTCATTAAGAAACACATCTTGGAATTCTCTCACCACTAGTAGCTAGTGTATTCCTCTAACTTCAGTCTCTTGGTCATGATCTTACACATGTGCTACATACCGTTGGTAGCCCTTTATTATTGTAATTTTCAATTTTAAGGTTTTTATTTGCCTTTATGAATTTTTTCTCGGTTTTCCTTTGACCAGAAATGAATTCTCTTGAAGGTCCTCAAAACTCACAACCTTTTCTAAACAATTTACTACAACTTTGTGTTTTTCTAGGAAGTCCATTCCCACCAAGAGATCATATGATCCTATGGGAAGGATGTTTAAATTTATTTCAGTGAGATATCGACTTAGATTTACTACAATGTGCCTTACCACATGGGTCGCTCTCCTTTTAAACCCAGTGGCTAGTTGTACCAACCAAGGATGGTAATTTTTTTTCTGATATTAAACCACACTTTTCCACAATATAAGGGTTTATAAAGCTTAGGCTAGCCCCAAGTTCTATTAAAACAAACACAATATGGGTTTGGATAATATCTTCTATTTCAATCATGTTACATTGGTTTTCTTCCTGCTGGTCTTCCGAAGGTACAATGATTCTGGGATACGCCGGGCCACATTATTTATTGTAGAAGCTTTAAGTGGTAACTGAACATATTGGATAGCTTAGGGGTTGTGCGGACACTCTTGTACTGAATGGGGTTTTCCACAACCCCAACATTTTAATGGATCCCTTTTTTACCCACTATATACTTCTTGTTTCCCAGCTCTACATGCCTTGAGCCTATGTATGGATCTGATGGCTGACTCAACTCACTCCTATTACTTTTCTTTTGTTGGTTGTCTTTACCAATTTCTTTTAAATGAGTAGGTTTTTTCATCTTTAGGCTCACCCCCACCTTGTTTTTATTCTTGTTCTTCCAATGTTGACAACCCTTACTTCGGTTTCAAAATTGGCGATAACAAAGTCTTGCCTTTTTGAATGCTTCATCCATAGTCCTAGGGTTATCAAATTCAATTATTTCTTTGTATATAGTTGATAAACAGTTCAAAAACCTTTTAACCTTCACATTTTCCTGATGAAAGTAAGTCACATATCAAAGTAAATTGGTGAACTTGGTCACAAATTCATCCATGGTAAGTTGTCCTAGCCTTAGTTCATTGAATTATTTCACCGAATCATCATAGTACCTCTCATTCAAATAGAAGGCTTTGAATTTATGCTCAATTTCTTCACACGATACTGCCTTTTCTTTTAGTATATGTACCATCTTTGTCTCTTCCAAACAGAGAGTGGTGTTTCCTTGTAACTTTTGAATTCCTAACCTTTCTTTCAAGTTTCTTTCGTATTCATACACTTGAAAGTATTTAACCATATTTAACATCTAGGCTTCAACATATTCTTCTTTCTCTCCATCAAGGGTGGGGGGTTTTTATCTTCCATAACCCCCCCTGAATTCCTTCCTTTTCCTGACTTTCTGATTACTAGAATCCAATTTTTTAGCTTCCTCCTCACTTTCAAATTTGTCTATTGAAAATCTTGGCTATTTATATTTTAACCCTACTGGTTCCATACTCTTATGACTAGATTTCTCTGTCCAATCTCTAATCAATTTACCTTTCTCTTCACTAGCTTTTATTGATATTTCATTTCTATGCCGAAGTTGAGAAAGTTCCTCTAGTAAAATTTGGATTACCATAACAACTTAGTTAAGGGAGGGCATACCCCCTTTGTTTGCATTATGACACAGGTGTTGTCCTTGATGGAAACTCACTCAGATGGTAGATCACAATGCAGCAGGTTAACAACACAAATTTACAGATCAGACTTCACAAAATGAATAAATAAAGGTATACGCAGGTTCACCATTGGCCAAGTCACGTGTACACGCGGGTTCACTATATTCAAGGCACGTATATGTACACATGGACTTTCACAGATGGAAAGGCACATATACCTTGAAAAACTAAATTTTTGGTCGAAAGTATTTGGTCCATGG
Source organism: Pinus taeda (assembly GCA_000404065.3). Classification (NCBI taxonomy): domain Eukaryota; kingdom Viridiplantae; phylum Streptophyta; class Pinopsida; order Pinales; family Pinaceae; genus Pinus; species Pinus taeda. Next base: position 31,044 of record APFE030967513.1, on the reverse strand, counting down.
TATTTTGATCCAAGGTATTGATCCTAAATGGTTTTGGTCCATGATATTGAGCAAGGTCTAAAACTATAAAAGGAGGAGAAGATCATTAGGGAAAGGTACTCAAGTATTGAATATATGATGAAGGGTGAGATATAATATGCAGGTTAGTCAGTTATGGTGCATTACTGGACCTGAACCAAGGATGAACCTTAGCACTTGACGAAAGATAATATCTAATGATGTATCAGGATCTTAATACTTGAAAATAATCATCTTTACGTGCTTTGATCATTTATCTAAATAACTAGCGCATGTTGTAGTCTGCAAATGTGATGATCTAGATATGACTGAAGTATGGAATTGTTGTAATATTTAAATCATCAATTACAAATCTGTACACAGGTTCACTTTAGAAAAGGCTCGTACAAACGCATGTTTTGTATATCAAAATAGCGTATACATCATAAATTTGATTTGCAGATTTGTACACAGGTTCACCTTGAGGAAAGACCGTATGCACGGAGGTTCAACACATTGAAGTAGTGTATAGCTTATAAAATATGTTTTAGTTGCTTCAGCTTGTTGTTGCAGTGTTCTAGGTTATTAGTTACTGTATTATAGTGACAACATTCTGAATGATTAGAGTGATTGATTGATTCGGTTGTGGTTGGTTTGAAAGGAGTTTGGTTGATGCATATATATTTGATGGTTGAATGATGTTGTTGATGGATCTAGTCTAAAAATTAATGAAACATCATCCCTGGAAGAAAAGAGAAGCTTGTAACCTTCTGCAGGTAAAAGCGTGCGTACTGGTATAAGACTGCACTAGTACAAAAATTGTAAATAGAATTTTCTTATTATTAAAAGAAGACAAAGATGATTACAACAGGTGGTTTTCACCCACATTGGGTTTCCACCTAATATCTTGGTGTTCATGTGTGTTTCTTACGTGTGATGATTTGTTCTTTTTTTACTCCACTTTGTTACTATTTGCATGGTTCTGATGCACTGATTAAAGATCAAAATATGAAGAATTAACTAAATCATAAGTTTGCTAGATATACGCTAGTTGCACTTAACACAGTTGCATGTACATGTGATTTCCCTTCACTAAAGTAGTGTATATGAATATGATTATGGAAATAAAAATTTGTTAGTTTGATAATACTGATTCACACCTCCTCTCAATATTATTTTCAAAATTTGGTATCAGAGAAGATCCTTCAGAAGAAGCTTGATCGCTTGAAGGAAGATTCATCATCATGAGGAATCAAGAAAGCGGAGGATCCATCAGACCACCAATCTTTGATGGGAGAAACTTTGTTTATTGGAAGGTAAGAACCACAACCTACCTTCAATCTCTTCAAATATATGTCTGGGAAATCATGGGAGGAGGATATACATTTCCATCAACAATTCCTACAGATGCAACAGGTAAAAAGAAATATGAAACCAATGCCAAGGTTGTCAATACACTATTGTGAAGTTTTTTATAATTAGAGTTTGTCAAAGTTATGTAGCTCAAATCAGCCAAAGAAATATGGGACAAAATCCTTCTAAGCTACGAAGTAGAGTCTCAGGTAAAACGTGCTAAACAGTAAGCTCTCAGAATTCAATACGAAACTCTCAAGATGCACAATGATGAAAGTGTAGCTAGTTAATTCTTACGTATAGATGAGATTGTTAATTACATGAAGAATTTGGGTGAAGAGCTAATGGAGGTTACCTTAGTTGAAAAAGTCTTAAGATCCTTATCTGATAAATTTGAATCAAAATTATTTTCCATAGAAGAAAAGCACGATCTACAGACTATTACTATGACATGACTTCACGGAATCTTAACTACTTTTGAGATGAGAAAAGGAGGTCCATCAGATATGAGAGAAGATACATTTAAATCTTCAACAAAAGGAAAAGAAGAACTCAATGAATCATGACATATTTTAGAAGAAGAAGAGGAAGTGAACTTTGTCAAGAATCTTCAATGTGGTTCCGGTAGATTCAGAGGTAAACTACATTTCAAATGTTTTTCCTGTGGTACAGTCAGTCATTATGCTACCAAACGTCATTGTAAAGGTAAATATGATAAAGGGAAGGAAACTACAAAATGGAATGGAAAAAAAAAGTGTAAGTAAAAAGAGCTACTATACTCATGAAGATAGTGATGGGTTATCAAATAGTGATGAAGATGAAAATAGTAATGACTATAGAACTCTGATGGCTTATGAAGATGATGATTTTTTGGATCCTTTAGATGAAGATGACCATTATGAAGAAATCTCTAAACTCAAAATATGTTTAGATGAAAAGAATATGATTATAGATACCTTGACATTCCAACTTGGTAAAACAGAAAAACACAATGAAAAGTTAGAATGTGAAATTATGGATCTATGAAAGGATCTTGAGAAAACAAAAGCTCTCAATCTTAGATTTTCTAAAGGATAAGAAGCCTTAAATGAAATTATCTAATTGCAGCACTCTCCTCTAATAATGACGGGTCTTGGATATAATGAAGAAACATCTCAGAAACCATCAACCTTCACTAAAAGATATTGTGATGCAACAAAGAGCAGTGAACAGTTCGAAAATCATCAGCAAAGGCATAATGCATATCACTAGGTGAATCAAGCTCAATTTACTTCAAGGATGAACAAAAGTCAAAATCAACCTCACGTAAATCATACTCAATTTGCTTCAAGGAATATCAATCAACAAGTCAGTAGGAGGAACTTCAACTACAATCAAGAGGTCAGTAGATTTGATAATCGCAGGAACTTCTTTAATGGTCAATGTTTCTCATCTCATAATTTTGGACACAAAGCTACTCAATGTGTTTCTTATAAAATCCTCATGACTAGAGAAAGAAAAAATCAAAGGAATGTGACAGGGATCAAGAAAAGTTCCTATAATAGCTTTTCTCTTCCTAAAAATGAAATAGAATGTTCAATCTGTAACAACTTTGGCCATGAAGAATCTGAATGCAAGAGTAAATTTTGGCAAATAGCTCGAAAAGAGAAAACTCCATTAAATCCCAAAATATGGAGAAATAAAGAACCACAAATAGAAATATGTGGTATAGCATTGTATGCAGAAGGACAAGAAAACCGGTGGTACATAGACAGTGGATGCTCAAAACACATGACAGGTGACAAAAAAAGAGTTACACTCATATAATGCCTTAGAAAAGGAGAAGAGTGTCTCTTTTGGAAATGACATTCCCTGCTGTCATAAAAGGTAAAGGCTCTAATTTCTTGAAATAAAAAGTTAAAGTTGGGAATGTTTTGTATGTTGATGGCTTAAAGTATAATCTGTTGAGTGTGAGTCAAATGTGTGATCAAGGAAATGAAGTATTGTTTTGATCAAATGGATGTGCTGTTCATGAGCTTGATATAGCGAAAACCATGATTAAGGGGACAAGAACTCCAAACAACCTATACATACTCAAGGGAAGACAACAATAGTGTTATTCAAGCAAAAATGATGAAAAATGGCTATGGCACAGAAGATTGGGACATCTAAGCTTTTCTCAAATAAGCACAACACACAGACTCTAGGCTCTTCATGATTTTCCAAATATCAACATTCATGGAAATACTATATGTAAATCATGTCAATTCGGTAAGAAAACTAGATCACAATTCATCAAAAAGGAAGGGTCAGTTAGTAAGCCTCTTGAACTTGCTCAGACTGATTTATGTGGTCCATCAAGGAAAACGTCACATCGAGGAGAAGAATAATTTATATTGTTTATTGGTGATTTTTCCATAATGTGTTGGATAGATCTTCTAAAGCATAAAGATGAAGCATTTGAAAAGTTCAAAGCCTTCAAAGCTTTGGTTGAAAATGAATCAGATCACAAAATCAAATGCCTCAGATCTAATCAAGGAGGGGAATTTACCTTAGATGAATTCTTTGACTTTTGTGAACAACATGGAATAAAAAGGCAATTCTCCATCACAAGGACTCGTCGAATAGTAGAAAGGATGAACAGAGCGATTCAACAAATGGCTCGTACTATGCAAGATGAAACTGGAACTCCTGCAACCTTTTGGGATGAAGCAACATTTTCCGCCATCACTATTATCAATCAAGGAAATTTTCAGGTAAACAACGCTCAAACTCCAAATGAACTTTGGTATGGTAAGGCTCCTACTGTAAAATACTTCAAAATTTTTGGAAGCAAATTCTACATGAAAAGGACTGATGAAAAACTTGGTAAGTTTGAAGCTAGAGCAAATGCATGTATTCTTCTTAGCTACTCTTCTCAAAGTAAAGGATATAAGTGTTACAACAAAAGACTTGGGAAAATTATTGAAAGTATTGGTGTTGTGGTTGATGAAGCATGAAAAAATCCTAACACATAAAAGCTAAAGATTATGACGATGAAGAAGATGAGGATCATTTTCACACATTGAATCACACTGATTCTGAAGAAGAAACTAATGAAGCACCAAAAGAAGAGATAATGATAGAAGAAAAGACTTCATCTAGGTATGTTCAGAAAAATCATCCAAAAACTCAAATCTTAGGAGAAAAAGGAGAAGGTATGCAAGCTAAAAGAACCATTATGAAAGCTTCAAGCTATCTAGCATTACTATCTTCCACTAAACCTCAAAATGTAAATGAAGCATGGAGAGATGAATGTTGGGTCATGGCCATGAATGAAGAACTTGAGAAAATTGAAAATAATAATACATGGGAGTTAGTTCCTAGACCTCACGATAAGAATATCATAGGAACTAAATGGATTTTCAAAAACAAGCTGAATGAAAATGAAGAAGTTATTAGAAACAAGGCCATAATTGTTTGTAAAGGATATGGTCGACAAGAAGGTATAGATTTTGAAGAAACCTTTGCACGTATTGCTAGAATTAAAGCCATCTGAACGTTTCTTGCTCTATCTAGTTTTCATAAATTCAAGGTATATCAAATGGATATCAAATCTACCTTTCTTAATGGAGACTTAGAAGAAGAAGTCTATATTGAACAACAAGAAAGATTCATTCTTGGAAATGATGCAAAACTTATATACAAACTTAGAAAGGCTCTCTATTGTCTAAAACAACCTTGAAGGGCATGGTATTATCATCTTGACAAATATCTCCGCCAAGAGGGTTTTTCAAAGGGATCAATAGATAGAAATCTATATACAAATATTGACTCTAGTAAATTTCTAATGATCACTATTTATGTTGATGATATCATTTTTGGTAGCAATGAAGAATCCATGAGTAGAATTTTTCTTTAGTAATGCAGCAAGAATTTGAAATGTCATTGCTTGGTAAGCTCACCTACTTTCTTGGTGTAAATGTTCAGAAAAATAAAGATGGTATTTTTCTCTCACAAACCAAATACCTCAAACAGATCCTAAAAAAGTATGGCATGGAAGATTCTAAACTAGTATGTACCCCAATGGTAATAGAATGTAGTCTTAGCTCAAATGATGAATCAGCAGTAGTGCATCAACCAACTTATAGATCCATGATTGGTAGCTTTCTTTATTTAACAGGTACTCAACCAAACATCATGCATGCAGTGGGAATAGTTGGAAGATTCCAAGAAAATCCAAAGGAATCACATCTTCAGGTAGTCAAAAGGATCTTCAACTATCTTCAAGGAACAAAGAATTTTGGCTTATGGTATCCTAGAGATAAAAATCTTACACTTCATGCACATACAGATGTAGATTGGGCAAGAAGTGTTGATGACAGAAAAAGCACTAGTGGTGGTGCATTTTATATGGGTTCAAGGTTAGTGTCTTGGTCCAACAAGAAACAAAGTTCAATTGCATTATCTATCGCTGAAGAAGAATACATGGATGTTGCATCTTGTTGCACACAACTACTTTGGGTGATGCAAACATTGCAAGAAATTCAAGTCACATGTACTCCACCCATCTCCATTCTATATGACAATACAAGTGCCTTTAGTATTTCAAAGAATCTAGTCATGCACTCAAAGGCCAAGCGCATACCTATCAAATATCATTTTCTATATGAACAAGTGCTTGAACAAAATGTCAAATTGGAGTATGTTCCCTCCAAAGAATGGGTTGTTGATATATTCACTAAACCACTACCCAGAGAGACATTTGAATATATTAGACAAAAGTTGGGAGTAGTTGTTGCATCATCCTACTGTTAAAATCTATTTTTTCAGAGAAAGGTGGTTATGCGCGAGTTTCATGAAGCGTAGTCAGCTATATATGCAGGCTTCTATGGGTGTAGATGTGTATATGTTGGTTTGAAGAAAAGCAGTGGGCTAGACTCATGAGAAAGGGGTCTTATATGGTTTAGTGAATTATCTGCTCTACTTTGCTTGATGATGGTTATAGTTTATTGATGGCAAGTGGAAATATGTTGGCTTTTATAAGTTGTTGATAACTTGATATATATTTTATTGATGACAATTCCTTGATAACTCTTCTAATATATGAAATGATCAGATCTGGCAAATGAAATCTGACACAAGTTCAAGGGGAGCATATGATTCTTATAACGCATTGTTGACATTATCTTAGAAGATCTCAATGCAGATTTTTTTTAGGGAGAGAACATGGTTGCTGATCTAGACACTGATTAACAAATGTTACTGATGATAGTTGCTGATGACTATCATGGTATTGTTTAAGATATTTGGTCTTTGTTATATAAGTCATGTACATATTTTAATGTAAAGGTCATGAAAAGACCTAATTTGTAACCCCACTATGCATGGGATGGACGATGTAATGTTTTTGTTTTGACATGTATAAACAAATTTGATATATCCCCATTTGATTGGGAGATGGATGTATGTATAAGTCTTTGCTGAAAGGAGGGTCATTGGTGATTTATGTATAGAGTCATATTATCTTTTTGTAGACCTTGCTTATGCTCAGGGGGAGCATGGACTCAATTAGAGGAGCTCAATCAGCACTTGAGCATATCAGATATTTCACCAGGTACTCAAGGGGAGCATGACCCTCTACCCTTGATGACAAAGGGGGAGAATGACTTGGTGATGCCATCAAGTCCAAAGGGGTAGATTGTTGGCATTATGACACAGGTGTTGTCCTTGATGGAAACTCACTCAGATGACAGATCATAGTGTAGCAGGTTAACAACACAGAGTTACAGATTAGACTTCACAAAATGAAGAAAGAAAGGTGTATGCAGGGTCACCATTGGCCAAGTCGTGTGTACACATGGGTTCACTATATTCAAGGTGCATATATGTACACACACACCTTCATAGAAGGAAAGGTACATACACCTTGAAAAACTAAATTTTTTTTCTGAAGTATTTGGTCCATGGTATTTTGATCCAAGGTATTGATCCTAAATGGTTTTGGTCCATGATATTGAGAAAGGCCTAAAACTATAAAGGGAGGAGAAGATCATTAGGCCAAGTTACTCAAGTATTGAATATCTGATGAAGGGTGAGATATAGTATGCAGGCTATTGGGTTATGGTGCATTGTTGGATCTGAACTAAGGATGAACCTTAGTGCTTGATGAAGGATAAGATCTAATGATTTATCAAGATCTTAAGACTTGAAGAGAATCATCTTTATGTGGTTTGATCATTTATCTGAATAAGTGGTGCATGTTGTAGTCTAAAAATGTGATGATTTGGTTATGACTGAGGTCTAGAATTGTTGTAATATTTAAATCATCATTTATAGATCTATATGCAGGTTCACCTTATAAAAGGCAAGTACACACGTAGGTTTTACATATCGAAACATCGTATACCTCATAAATTTGATTTGCAGATCTGTACATAGGTTCGCCTTGAGGAAAGCACGTATGCATGTAGGTTCGACAGATGAAGTAGAATATACCTTATAAAATATGTTTTAGTTTCTTATGTTTGCTATTGCAGTGTTATGGCTTATTGGTTATAGTATTCTGGTGACAAAATTCTGAAGGATCAGAGTGACTGATTGATTTCGTTGTGTTTGGTTCAAAAGGAGTTTAGTTGATGTAGATATATTTAATGATTGAATGATGTTGTTGATGGATCCAGTCTAAAAATTAATGAAACATGGTCCTTGGAAGAAAAGAGAAGGTTGAAGCCTTCTTTAGGATGACCTAGGTACTAGTAATCATGTCAGCTAGTACACGAGCTAGGGGTTGTAGCTCCCTTATAGTAGAAGCTAGAGAATGGGAGATGGTTTCATTCCACAGGTAGAAACCTACATACTGGTATAAGATTGTACCAGTACAAAAATTATAAATAGAAATATCTTATTATTAAAACAAGACAGAGACGATTATAGCAAGTGGTTTTCACCCACATTGGGTTTCCACCTTATACCTTGGTTTTCATGTGTGTTTGTTACGTGTGATGATTTGTTCTATTTTTACTACACTTGGTTACTATTTGTATGGTTCTGATGCACTGATTAAAGATCAATATATGAAGAGTTAACTGAATCATAAGTTTTTTGGATACACTAGTTGCACTTAAAAAAATTATGTGTACATGCGAGTTCCCTTAACTAAAGAAGCCTATATGAATCTAATTATGTAAATGAAAATTTGCTAGTTTGATAACACTGATTCACCCCCCCTCTCACTATTATTTTCAACACCCTTATCCCAACTCTACATACAATTCTTCCCCTCCAATAGTATGTCGATGAATATCCTCCATTCTTCTCTGATAGTGAGATACATGTATACAAGAAAAATTTTCATTATCAGACATTTCTTGTTATTGTGAATACTTCTACTGTAACCTGTTATGGAACCTCTATCTAAGCCCTGTGTAGAAATATTGGCTCTAATTCCATTTGTCATGAACCCGAACTAATTTTTTTCCTCTATAACAACAATATTATTATTCGTTAGGGATACTTATGGTATTTCCGCACCATATATATAGTAAATTCTATAAAGGAATCAATTTTTTCATTTGTACTTCACCTCTCTTACAACATGATCACAGTACTCCCTATGCATTAGGATCTCCATTTTTTGTATGCAGTTTCCTTATTAATTTCTCATAACCTATACCTAAATTATGAACACCCTTCCAAGGCTATAACGATGAAGCATTACTAGGTGGATACATTCCCTAGCCTGCCATAACCTAGTATGCTAACTATAGGTTCATGGGTTATATTCTCCCCCTTATACTATGACATTAGATTTATATGATTTTTTGTTAACTTACCTCTTTATACTTCATAATTAGCTTTATTTATTAAGGGGTCCACCTCTCTAAGCTTATTTTATGTAGATTGAATGGTCGCTTAGGGCCTAATGGTAACCCTAGTGAATAGAACAGTGCCACATCCCCTTGGGCATATGGTCTTACCCTCCCTGCGTACCTGGATTCCTTGGTTGACTACACATTAGTTGAAAGGACTTCAAGGGTGGAAATCATATGATTGTAGATCGATGACTAACAGTACACCTTGCAACCCTAATTGCATAAAAACCTTAAGCCCTACTTCATTCTCATTGCCTCCTAGTACAACTTTTGGTTTGCATTCCATGACTGTCTCTGCCTAAGTTTTCTTTCTTTATGGTCAAGGTATGCTTCCCCAGTGTTAGAAGATAAAGTAAATTATTCCACGTTTCATGGTGTTTATCCATGGAGAAAACCCTCGTGGTGTAGGGTTTTCATGCATGTCCTTCTTAGCTTGGTTCTCTGTGACTGCGAGGTTTTATGGTTTCATGGCCTACACACATTTAAGGTAACTACTGCCATTATTTTTTTTTGTGAATTCAGTGACTTCTCTATACTTGTTTTTATATGATCTTTGACATATTTCCTTTTCTTCTCTTTAGGTTTAACTCTAGTATAGGATTTGGAAAGGCTGGTGCATCTCCCGCCATGGCCTTCACCCTTACACACAATGAGGTGCGTTAATTTACTTACGACCTTTTAATGGTATTTTATATGAATTTAATTTTTGGCTTTGCACTCACCAAGCCTAATATGCTTCTTGGTACCCTCTCGAGTGATTGTTGTTCATTAACCTCTTCAAAGGTATTCGCTAGACTAATGGGTTCCTCTATTAGTGTTTTTTTTTCTTTCATAAAGGTATTGTTGATTCAGTAACTAATGGCTATTCTATTGTCTCATTGAAGGTAAATTTCAACCACTGGGAACTCTTGTAGTGATTAGGAAAGACCTTCTCCTATAATCGTCATGCTAAATCTACGTTGTGCTCCACTACCAGGTTGGTCTCGAAATCTCAAGTTCTCCTAATGGCTTTTGTCCTAGTTGTGCTTGCTACATGGAAATATCCTCTACTTTGGTTGCCCTATTTCTTGAAATGTGTTTAAATTCAGCCTTCAATACTACCATCATGTCATGTTATTTGTTATAGTCAAGTTTTCTTCAAAGGTTATTTTTTTCTCTTAACAACATCTTTAGGTTCCTATAGGAAATTTTCTATATTTTAATTTATTTGGACATTTCTTTGTGCCTTCTATTTGATAAGGACGTCCCTCACCCTTTTCTAAGGTTCATAAATTTAATACTATACCTTGCAAGTGATATTGCTTGAGTTATATGAACACTTATATATTTTTGTCTTTTAAATGATAACTCCCTTGGTTAATATAGCTTGACTTGGGGTACTTCGTTCTTTTGTGCATGAATTATTCGGTATCATATGAAAATTGTTGTTATTTACTACTCTCTATTTTCTCTTGCTACAGTTGTGGTTTCTATCACAATTATGATTCATGGTTAATGAATAGTCATGTTCCATCATGATCGTTATGAGTTTTCCCATTTTGTTTGTTTTCCTTTTCGTTGAAATTGGGAAAAGGCTCTAGAGTGCTCAACTCCTAAACACATTGGTCTATTACTATAAATGCTACAATGGCATACTAAAATAGCTTACGACATATGCTTCCATTCCATTCATCAATATACTCCATGGTACTTACTTGCATGTGGGTTTACAGTAGTCCCTTTAGGAATGCGTTTTCATTTGGATTTACTTGACCGTCCTAGAATTCTTGGTTTATTTTACACATGTGGATTTCCATAGATATATTCATATTGAATTTCATTCAACTTACTTTAAGCTCATTAGCTTGTTACATGGATATTTTTTAATTCCTTTTCTCAGTTTATTTCTCGTTAGAGTCCCTCTAGATTATATTGTTGTGTTAATATGAGTTGATGTTAATAGAATGGTAGCTATATTAATTAGGTAGTAGTACTATTCCATACTTAATTCTGGAAGGACATTTATAGTCTCCTTCATTCTCATTTGTTTATGATCAACTTTCACAAGGTGTGCTAAGCACATATGTAGTGGACTGCGGGCTCCGAACTTTGATGTACTCGGAGCAGAACTAATGTTCCTAACTGATTCCACCCTATTCGGTATAAAGTTGTGATGGTTTATTCATTCCCTTCCCTCCTCTCATTTTAACGCCTTAATTTTATAACCCTTGACTTGTATACATACCAAGCATAGTTTAATATCCATCAAAAATCAATTCCATGATTCCTTTCATCAAGCATGCTAAGCTTGAGTTAATATTAATCAAAATTCAAATGCATAATCTATCAACAAGCATTCTAAGCATAAACTAATATCATCAAATTCTAAATGTATGATTTATTTCAACATGATAATATGTAAAATAATACCTATGAGAAATTCCTTAAGCATTGAACCTCATTTGCATTTTCATTCTATACAATACACCTATGGAAATGAATATAAATACATGAACACAAATATGACCTCCGTTTAATAAGAATATATATTTAGTTTTGGTAACGAAATCTAACACATTTCTTATACCACACAGTATGGTAGACTCCTAATAAAATCCTATGATAGAATTCCTAACAAAATTTATTCAGGATAATGGAAACGTTGTCACTAGAGTTCTAATTTCTGCAACTAAATTACACTCGCGAGAACAAATTTGCTCCCAACCATGAACCTTGTCTCCTGGCTCCCCTTGAGATGAGATCAATCCTTCACCTAGAACCAACAACCTATACCATTCTGGTATAAATTTTATTTATATTTTACTTTCCTAGAAAATTTTCTAAAATGACGTCCCATTCTTTTGGGAATCTACTTATCATGAGTGCCTAGGATTTTTTTATTTTTCTGAGAAAATAACTATTTTTTTCTTTTTAATTCACTTAAATCCAACGCTTTTCTACTACAATGCTTTTCCACCCCTTCCAATGTTGTTTCTCTGGCACTGGGTGATCTTCTTAGATTGTTTTCTCCACTTATCCAGAAAATCACATAGTTCTACTCGAAGATGATTTTTCTTTGGAGTGCCTTGGGAAAGTTCAACATTTTTTGACTTTTCCTAATCTTGTCCCTTTATCAAAGACTATGGATTTGGATAATGATCTCAATATTATTTTTTTCCCTTGCATATAATTCCTTTCAACAATCTTAATTATTATTCCAACATATATAATTACATTATTGATGAGCCCAAAAAATGGGTAATTTATGGGCTTATTTTGCCTCTTAATTCAACTTAATCCACCATTCTCATTAGTTTATTACATGTTTTCAAATATATTTATGCTAATAGACTGAATTGGGTTAGTCATTTTTCCATGTAGTCTAATATGTGCTTTATGCAGAATTTTTTGGCCAATTTTGGACAAATTCAAGGGATTTATGAGCAAATGGTAGCAAATACTCGAAGGAAACAGGGAAGAGGATTTGTAGGGAGGTTTATCCTTCATTTATGACCCATTTCCTCAAAACTTCCATTAGCAACTCAGAGCACAAAGGTCCACATTTCAAGGGTCAGCCGAGCAAGTAAAGAATGACTGCTTTTTATTTCTAGTTCTAGGAAGCCAAGCTCCTTGATTTTAAGAGGACTGTGGGAGGAATCCATTTATATAAATAATGGGGCTTAGAGCCTCAGTAGGTTAGCTGGTCGTTAGTGGAATTTTCACACTTATGGGCAGCAATTGTTCAGCTTATTTTCAAGTTCCTTTTTTAGAACAATTTATGTAATTTGACTATTATTTTTTATAATGGAGATGGAACAGTTTTTGAGTCAGTAGTGATCCCTTTCAGAAGGTTGAAGCTCTTGGGTTAGGGCGCAACCCAAGCTACCCAACACCTCTTTCTTTCTACTTATTTGTTTTTGCTTCGGTTCATGAGTTAATTTCTGTTACATAGATTCATTTTACTTTGTTTAGATTAGGTTTCTTTTGATGGTTTGCATAGTTGTTTTTGTTTCAGTTGCTCGAAGCAGGTTAATGCAATGACAAAATAAGATTCAAAAAGGCCAACAACAGGTCCTGATCTTCTTTCTCCCTTTCTAGGACTATGATTTGAGGTCAAGGCACTATTGCGGCCAACTAAAACATATTTTTGCTCTTCCATGCAACTGCTAGTGTGATGACTTGATTCAAAAAGATTGATATATTGATTCAGATTTAGTTTCCTAGATCATTTTCTACTAGTTTACCATAGATCTCCGTACATGCTTTTCTGTTCAAAGGTTACTATTCAGTAGTGTCTGTTTGTGGGTCAGAAATTTGGTCAAGCTAGAGAAATTTTTGTTTTCATGTTATAGCTAGTCCTTTCTTTGATCAGTTTTTGTAATTAGATGTGTAGATCTCTTGCAGGACACCTCACCTCACCGTACATCCATAAAATGGCCAGCACTATCTCACTTCTCATAGATTTCCCAAGTCATTCACAACATTTTGCCAATCTACCCTAATTTCTGCATTTTTCTCCATAAGCTTCCCTCTTGCCATTTGAACAAATCCAACCATAATGTTCTTTCTTGATCTTCCTTGAAAAGCTCTAGATACCTCAACACCTTCATCTAGCCTTCATTTACTCTCTCCCAACTTTTTTCCACCTTCAAAACTCCAAAAATAGCTCTTGGCCTCCTCCTGTAGATCCTCTACAGCCTCTTGTAGAATTCCCTATAAGTGGTTTTTCGAAATCTGATTGCAATTGCAGTCTTTAGAAGAGTACTAGGGGCTTCTTAGGACCTCTCCACACCTTCCTCCACCTATGATAAATCCTACCCCATCTTCCTTCGCCACCAAACCTCTACACAATCACAACCAGATAAATCACAAGCATAATGATTTCACATAAAAACACTCAAAAGAACAAAAAGATGTTTTGTTCTTATTTCTTTTCAGAAGTAGCTTGAAGAAATGCAAATGACCTTTTCAATAGTCAATGGCACTCATTTCATCAGTTTTCATCTCTTTTCTTGCAAAAGTAGGGCTAGTAGGTAAATTAGGGTTTCATAGTGTTTGTTAGTGTTTGTGTTACATTTCAGTTTTCCTTCTCTTTTTGTATATATAATAGCTTCTATAGAGTTATCTTTCTTTCATCATAGTTAAAATCTTCTTTTAAGAATTCATAGAAGTTGGCTTAAGCTCCTAGTGATCTTGCACTAGCTGACCAAGTGATAGCCTATAGTAAGAGCTAGTACTTGTGCATACAACACTGTTGCTTCCAAGTTTGTTATGGACTATCGAGTTGATAAAAGTAAGTAGGAAGCCGCAGAAGCTGCAACAATATTGTTGCAATACTAGTGTTCACCACTTTTTGACACCATTATCGGGGAAGCATCAGAGTATTTTGTGACTAGTTCTTTTCTTCTATTTTCCACTGCAACATTTTGCTAAGTAGTTTATTTAAGCAAAAGTAGAATAGTTGTTTCTTTCAATTTCTACATTTCCATGCTTTCATTTCAATTCTACAATTTCCATTTCAGTAAAGTAGATTAGGCATTTCCTTCTTTCATTTCAATTCTACAAAAATAGATTAGGCATTTCCTGCTCTCATTTCAATTTCGCAATTTCCATTTCAGCAAAAGTAGATTAGCCCTTTCAATTATACAATTTTCATTTAAGCAAAAGTACATTAGCCCTTTCAATTCCATAATTTCAATTTCAGCAAAAGTAGATTAGACATTTCCTCGCTTTCATTTCAATTCTGAAATTTCCATTCTAGCAAAGTGGATTAGTCATTTCCTTGCTTTCATTTCAATTCTGCAATTTCATTTCATCAAGTTCATTTTAGTTAGTTGCAATTTGTTGTTCAATGCATTTTAGTTTTGTAGGTACAAGCAAAAAAAGAAAACAAAAATTACCCAAAAAGAGATTTCCTTTCATGCCTTGTAGAGGAACAGAGATAATTCAGAAAATTTCCTACCCAACATCCCCACCACATCACAAAGTCACCCTTCTCTCTTCTTCGATGCCAGTGATCCAAAGAACCTATAAGTGAACCACCGGAGATATATGAAGATTCTATAATAGAAGAGGAGCAAGAAACCATCCCTCCTGAGACCATGGCTGAAAACATAAATGTTAGGGGGGATGGGGAAAGAGTAGAGGGTACCTTTCCCATCCGAGAGACTAATGGGGACACTATAATTAAGAACATAAGTCCTTCAACCTTACCTCACTTGCATGTGTTGACTACCGAAGATCTTGATACCTTTTTGTTTGAATTTGTTGTTATCTGTCAAACCTATAACTATGCAGAAGATGAGAAAAAGTTGGAACTGTTTCCTTCTACCCTCAAGGATGTAGTATTGCACTGGTTCATGGGGTTACCTGGAAACAACATCACAACTTGGGCTTAGATGCAGCAAGCCTTTAATAACAAATACTGGGACTACTGTAGGTCAAAGGATACCAAGGAAGAAATCTTGTGAATGACCATGGGAAGCAATGATTTCTTGGAAGATTATGAAGAGAGGTTTCAACTCAGTTATAAAAGGGTTAGGTGCACACTTGACCCCAAATCTCTGAAGTTAGTCCTGCTCAGAGGAGTCCCGAAAGACCTTCTAGATACCCTCCATTTGCTGGTTGGGGGGACATCTACCAACTACCTTGTGAAGACAAAAATACTGTGTTTAGAAACCATTCTAGGGCAGCCAGAAAGAGAGGTAGGTGAAGTCAACCCCTAGCCAGTACATCCTCATCTAGTTCATCCCTTAGAGGTGAATTTGGAAATTTGCTGGAGGATTTCAAGGGTGAGATGATGCAGACTCTTGCCATGCAAATGGATAGATTGCATATCAAAAGAAAACAATAGGAAGAAGAGACGGCTTTGGCAATTTTTTGCCCTAGATGCACCAAAAGGCATCTTAGGAATGAATGTCCATTGAACTCTATAGAAGTGTGTTCAGTCTGTGAAGAAGACCATTCTATGAATCAATTTCCTTGCTTGCTCGGACTTAAATATGCATAATAGGGGGCTGAAAGAGCCACTAAACAACTCTATTTCATGAACAAAAGGAGGCCACATGGGCCTAGACCTTACTAGCAAGTAATGCAAGGGACATCGCAGACATATTGCAACCCCAATAAAGACACTTCCATGCTTTCTTGAGGTCCCCCGACTCGTCCTTCCTAGTCCACGCCCATTCCTTGGTCATCTCTATCTCAATACCTTGTGCAACTAGTTTCTCATTCAATTCACTTTTATGCTTAGCCACAACCCCATTGGAATGCACCTCATGATGGGTGGAGGCCCCAATACAACTCTCTGCCCACTCTTTTGCCTCCACCACTTGCTCAACTGCAACCATTGCCTCCTGCTCCACCAAGGAAACCCAAAATACCTTCTCAACTAAACTTGAACCCGAAGAATAGAGATACCCAATAGGTATGTAGTGGGGAACCATCATGCCCAACCTATGTTGTGCAAATTCAAGAGATTAACCTATGATCTAGGAAGGTTCTCCCAGATAACCGGCCTCCCCCTAAGGAGGATGACGAAGAAAAAAAGGAAAGTGAACCAAAAGCCACTCCACCCTTTCCTGAGATATTAACTGGAACAACACAACCTACCCCACAAGAAACTAAACTTCTAGGAGAATTGAAACAATTACGTGTAAAGATACAACTTCTCTAAGCCATAAATGGTGTGCCTATATACAAGAATATGATCAAGGAGAAGTGCTTCAAGCACCCAGGTAGGCGCAGGAGAGATGCACTAACTATAAATGTCATAGGACAACTGTCTCACCTGATGTTGGGGCAAGTAATCTGTCCAAAATATCTAGAACCTTGAAGCCATGTAGTTGATGTTCACATAAATGGCACCATAATCCCCCATACCCTAATTGATCTAGTGGTTGCCATTAATGTGATCAGCAAGGACACTATGCTCAAGCTCAACCTTCAGGGCTTCATGAGAAAGACCACAACAATACTACAATTAGTAGACTACTCCACCGTGAACCCCAAAGGTATTATGGAAGATGTAATGGTCACCATTGATTCTTGGGAGTACCCTGCTAATTTCTTGGTTCTCCAACCAAAGGTAAATCTCACTATGCATCCTCTCATCCTAGGAGGACCTTGGTTGGCTACTATAGATGCCTACATCAGTTGTTGAGTGGGGAACATGACAATCAAGAATGGGCATCTATCTAAAAAACTAGCCCTATATCCTCCTGCCCAACCTTTGTTAGAACATGAATTACCTCTTTCGTTAGAGGAAGAAGATGAGGATGAAGTCTATTGCACACCACTGTGTGGAGTGAAATTTACCACAGGGGGGTCCCACAAACCGAGGATGATCTTATTGAAAACTTGATTCAGAATCTAGCACCCAGTGTGTTTCCATAAGAAGAGCTAGTGGAAGAAACCAAAGCCAATCCTTAAGTTGATCTCTATGTGGCTGACCCGACCTCTCTCTGTGTTAAGAATATGGAATTTGGCCCAGAAAGAACCTTGAAGATCAACTCATCCCTATCCACCTCTCAGGAGAAACAAATGTGTAGCTTATTAAGAAATCACTTGGATTATTTTTCTTGGAACTTTAAGGAGATGAAGTTAGTGGACCCTTCAGTCTATACTCATCACATTTACATTAAGGAAGATTGCAAACCAATCAGGCAGCCTCAAAGGAGGATGAATCTAGCCCTTAAGGACATTATCAAAGAAGAACTGCAAAAATTACTAGATGCAGGATTCATCTACCCTATCTCTGACAGTGAATGGGTCTCTCCTTTGGTGCTAGTGCCAAAGAAAAATGGGAAATGGAGAATCTGTGTTGATTATCAAGAAATAAACATGGCCACCAAGATGGACCATTTTCCTTTGCCTTTCATAGATCAAGTGTTAGATGGCCTAGCAGGGAAGAAGTTTTTCTTAGCGGGTACAACTAGATCCAAATCAGCCCAGAACACAAAGATAAGACCACTTTCACTTTTCATTGGGGTATCTTTGCATATCAGGTCCTTCCTTTTGGTTTTTGCAATGTTCCCGCCACTTTCCAGAGAGTAGTATTGAGTATATTTGTTGAATTAGTTCATGATGTAGTGGAAATCTATATGGATGACTTTAGCCCTTACAGTTCTAACTTCCAGGAAGCTTTGTCTAACCTAGGAAAAGTTTTGGACAAGTGTATTGAAATGAACCTGTCCATTAGTCCTGAAAAATATGAATTCCTGATGACTGAAGGGACCATACTAGATCATGAAATCTCTCAGCAAGGATTACAGGTGGACCCCAACAAAATTTCCATCATTCAAAGGTCCCACCTCCTCAAAAGGCAAGAGATGTTCAAAGTTTACTAGGTCTAGCGGGGTATTATAAAAGATTCATTAAGGATTTCAGTAAGCTAGCCTCTCCATTGTTTGTTATTTTGGGAAAAGGTGTTGAGTGCATATGGGCTGACAACTGTCAAGAGGCTCTAGATACCTTGAAAACTAAACTGGTGACTATCCTCATTTTGAGATGTTTAAACTGGGCCCTACCTTTCCACATTGATACAGATGCCTCAATAAAAATAATAGGAGCAGCCTTAGGGAGAGTTGATGAGAAGCTGCCTTATGCCATATATTTTGTAAGTAAAAACTTGTCGAAGGGAGAATTAAACTACACTATAACCAAGAAGGAGCTCCTAGTTGTATTCCATTCCCTAAATAAGTTCAGACATTACATCACTCACTATCAAACATTTGCACACACTGATCATGATGCAATTAGGTATTTAATGAACAAACCAGATGTAAATGCTCGCATTATTAGATGGTTTCTTTTATTGCAGCAATTTGATTTAACCATTGTTGATACGCCGGGTAAGGAAAATGTTGTCTCTGATTTTTTGTCTAGAATAGATCTACTTGTAGGTGAAGAAGGAATGTTGGATGATCAAATTTCAGATGAACACCTATTTTCTATCTGAGTATTCTCTCCATGCTTTGCTGATATAGCAAATTACTTGGTTTTCATACAGTTTCCGTCACACCTGTCTTCAAAAGAGAAAAGCAAGATCATGAGGAAAAGTGCCCGTTTCACCTGGATTGGGGGCAATCTCTTCAAACCTGGCCCAGATCAAGTTTTGAGGAGATGTGTCAGGGAGGATGAAGTTTTTGACATTCTCCTAACGTATCATTATGGGCTCTGTGGGGGCCATATTGCAACAAAGAGGACTGCCTTCAAAATCCTGCAAGCAGGTTACTATTGGTCCACTCTTCATCAAGATGTAAGGAGATATATTAGCCAATTTGACTGATGTCAAAGGATGGGGAAACCTACTTCAAGGGATGAGATGCCCATGCAACCTCAAGTGACTTTCGAGCCATTTGAGAAGTGGGGCATGGACTTTGTGGGTCCTGTCAACCCTCCTTCAAAGCAAAAATCCTACATCATCATGTGCACTGATTATCTAACAGAATGGGTAGAAACAAAGATGATCAAGGCAACAACAGAAGAAAAAGTAGCCAAGTTTTTGAGATAGAATATATTCTACAAATTTGGATATATAAGAGAATTAGTCACAGATCAAGGGAGTTAGTTTACCTCCAATCTGATTGAAGACCTACTCAAACATCACAATATTAAGCACATAACTTCCACCCCTTATCATCCACAAGAAAATGGACAGGTGGAAGTCAATATCAGAGCTTTGGAAGGGATTTTGACCAAGGCAGTGAGTAGCAGTAAAAAAATATTAGGCAAATTGATTGGTTGAGGCCACTTGGGCCTATAACACCACCTAGAAGACCACCACAGGGTTCACACCCTATGAGCTGGTCTATGGGAAGAAGGCTTCGCTATCAATATAACTTGAATATAACACACTAAGGATGGTAGCTCTGTTGGACCTATATCTCAGCCACGCATAAAAGGAAAGGTTACTTCAGCTAAAATGATTGGATGAACAAAGATTGCAGGCCCTTCTCCACTCAGTGGTACTCCAGCTTCAAAGGAAAATATGGCATGACAAACACCTCAAAGAGAAACAATTCCAAGAAGGATATTGGATGTTGTTGTATGATTCAAGGTATAAAGATTTCAACGACAAACTGAGGACAAGATGGCTGGGACAGTACACAGTAGAAAGGTGCAATGACAATGGTTCAGTTATGATCAGGACCATCGATGAAGAATCCATCCCCATCCTTGTCAATGGGCATAGGTTAAAAATCTATGGGAGGCCACTCTCCAAGCAAGAATTCATTGAGAATCTGAGTAAAACAGTGTTGGTAGTGGACCAAGTCTCTGCCTCCATTCCACCCACACCCTTAAAAAAAAAAAGGAGGAGAATAAAAGATCCCTGGATGAAAACCTCCCGTTGGAGGCACCCAATATAGGTAGTGAGGGTGAAAACCTCTGGAGGCACCGTAACTATCTCTTAAAAAAAAAAGAAAGAGGGAAAAAAGAAAAAAGAAAAAACAGGAACAGAAAAATTAACTTCTTTTGAATGTATTGCAGGTTGCAAGAGGGCCATAGAAGAAAAAGAGACATGGCCAAGCCAAATACATCTCTGGTAGACCATTTCGCCATCACTATTGTCTTTTCCTAGTCCCTGGTCTCACCTGTTCTGGAAACTATGCATCCTATAGGAAGTTCCTGTAGAAACCACAAAAGGCTCGAAATCAAGTTAAGAAAATGATCAAAGGGCTAGAAACTTTTCCAAAATACCTATGGACCCCCCTACCACCATTCATCCTCCTAACTCTCCATTTCATGCTTGCACCACTGCATTTCCACTTGCTTCTTTCTTCCCTGGACAAAAAACACATAAATAATGTTTCCTTTGTTTAAAAAAAATGAAGGATAAACAAGCAACACCCTTAACTTAACTCTTACCTAGTGCATAGTAGCTACTTTTCCTTGACTAATAGAACATTAATCATCTATCTCTCCAATCCTTGCTAAAGCCTCAGCCAAAAATTTTAGAGGGAGAAGCAGTTATAGGAAATCCTGTAGGATTCTTATAGCAGCTAATCCCCTTAAAAATTGAGCTCGAGAGGCAGGTTCAGTGCAGCCACAGATTTATAAAACATGCAAGGAGCTAGTCCTAATTAGATATCATGAGTACGATGTAGCCAAGCCACGAATTCAGAAGCCACGGGCACTAGAAGAAACAATCTATGAATTGAATGCCAAAGTCTAAGCATGCAACAACACAATAGTGACTAACAGTAATTGACTAAACTCATTCCTCTATTGCATGAGTATAATTTGAAGACTACATGGACAAGTGAGATGGTTGCGATTAAATGAGATTGGTGGCCAACTAACTCGCCACCCTCGTCTAGTTCAAACAACACCCCTCGTCCAATTCAAACAGCACCTCGTCCAGTCCAAACAGTGCTTACTGCATGCAATTAGCACATGTGATTAGTCCACTCAGGAAAAAAACTCAAAATAGGTAGTGGCAGTGTCTAACGGGAATGATGGAAGTGATTATAGGCAGGCAGTACAAAGTTTCATAATGGCACTAAAGTAGGGACCAACCATCCAGATGGGGATAATGTACCCTTCCTACCACCTCATCTCGTCACTGCAGAACACTCCTGTAAGCTTAAGTACACTGTAGTCGACCACATCCACCACCTTTGTTTTCATTTGTATCGATGATCTCTCGGCTATAGCAACCAATCTACCACCTCCAGAGCCTCGAAATAGTCACTCTCTATCAGCTTCAGAACCCTTCTTCTTATCAGGCTCTATGGGAGCATTATCGAACTCTACAGGAGTGGAAACATAGTCCTACAGGAGCCCTTCTACAAGAGGACTAGTGAGCAACATCGCAAAGGAAAATTTAGGATTTTATGGAAAATTCGAGGTTGAAAAGGTAAGCTCAGTAAAAGGCACTCTACATTTCGACATATATACAAAAGGTGGTGGGATTTGAAGCGAAGTATTGATTTGAAAAAGGGAAGGAAAGTGAGAACAGAGTTTAGCTGTGTTTTTAAATATATATATATATATATATATATCTACAGTTTCTCCATTTACTCTTTGCATTGAAAT
Organism: Pinus taeda; assembly: GCA_000404065.3. NCBI lineage: Eukaryota > Viridiplantae > Streptophyta > Pinopsida > Pinales > Pinaceae > Pinus > Pinus taeda. The sequence continues at coordinate 8,845 of APFE030967513.1, read as the reverse complement.
AGTGTCTCTTTCTCCTTTGTGGTATTTTCCTCTATAGAGAGATGATGCAGCTCTAGAAAATTAAGAGTAAAAAAAAGTGAACTTGCATTGGTTAGCCTGCTTATTTTGTGAAAGGAAAAAACACTTTTATGTATACTCTCTGTTTTTTTAAGATATTGTTTCCCTCAAATAGACCGAGAAGTAATGTAAGTTTAAGAACAAAGTTTGGAAGGAAGGAAAGTTGGAATTTTTTTTTGTTAACAAGGAAGAACACGGAAAACTCTCTCTAGTTCCAGAAAGAAAATCTCAGTTGTTCCTCTATTTCCTGTTTGAAATTTGTTGCCTTCCTCTTCACCTAAGACATTCCAGTAGTCTTTGAACAACATTACAGGGGGTTTTATGAGGAAGGAGCCTCTGAATTCAACTAAGCTACATGAACATCCAAAAGTGGTAGCCCTTTTTACCAAGGAAAATTGGATGCCTTTCTTTGAAAAATTTCATGGGTATGACGAGGAAGTCACAGAGGAATTTTTATTTTCTTTAAAACCTCACTGAAAAACCCATGCCATTATCAGTTTCTGAGATCTAACCATAGAACTCACACTAGAAATCATTAGTAGGGTCACCGGTCTCCCACTTAGGCTACCCTGGAGCAAAGAAGAAAAATCACTGGGTCAAGTGGCCAAAAAGTCCTTTTTCTAGCCTAACGAACATCCTATGGAGGATAAGAATGGCATTAGGAGGATAGGTATACCTTATCCATGGGGTGAGGTTAGTTATCAGATCATGAAATATATCTTTTGTGATGAAAGATACAACATAGTTTATCGGTATCATTTTAGACTATTACATGAACTAAGATATGGCATGGACCTTCCTGTATCCAGAAAACTCAGTATTCCATATTTTCTCCTCCAATCCTTAATAGAATGTAGCACAAAATTGAAGGCAAGGGTTCTAGACCAATTGGCCCACCATGGGCTAATTATATTGCTGCTGGAGGATGCCCTACATAGATTCACAATCCCCATAGCGTGGGAGATTTTTAGGAACATGACTAAAGAGGATGATATAAAAACTCTCACTGATGACCTTAGTCCATATCAAAGTGAAGAGGAGGGAAAAAAAGAGTAAGCTGAGAAGGAAATCCATGAAAAAGAAAAAAACACTCAATTGAAAGAAGAGGAACCCCACACAGAAGAAGAAGGAAATCATATTTGAGAGAAGAAACATGACATGACCAAAGATGAGCCTAAAGTAGAGAATAAGAAAGAATCAAAATCAGAAAAATGTAAAACCACAGCTAAGAAAAAGAAGAGACCAAGAACTAAAAGGAAGAAGCCTAAGACAGTGTAGAAAAAGGTTGCCACAGGAAAGATAGAAACTAAGCAAGCAGAGGAGAAAACAAAATCAAAGACAAAAGAAACAAAACTAGTAGAAAGAGGGAGAACAACAGATGAAGAAGAAGAAGCAAAGCAAGAAGAAGTGTCTCCTGAGACACTAGCAAGAGAGGAAGCAGTTGTTCTTGCTGCACTTAGTACTCCAGCCAAGCCCAAAGGAAAAAGGAAGAGACAACCATCTATGTACTTCAAGGCTTCAAAGAGCCCCAAAATAAAGATGTGAAGCCTCAGCCACCTTCAAAGGAGCCCATCATCACTGAGGATGTCTCTACTACAACAAAGGAGGAATCTCCATCTAAAACCCCTATCACTTATGAAAGAGGAAGTCCTAAGGCTTCTACTTGGAAAGAAAGGATCAAACTAATGGACTCTAAAACAATCCTATAGGAGGCACAAACCTCTCTACAGGAGATATTGGCAAAGCTCCAAGAGACTAAAAGACTTGAAAAGAAGGCAAAAGAATAGACAAGGAGGAAGACAAGGCAGAAGAGATATTGAAGCCTCGACCTCCGCCTAACTTATGCCCTTACTACAACCTTCTAGAAGGGGAGAAGATCATCCCACCAAAGTTTGTAGTCCCTCTTTTCTTTGAGCTAGAAAAGGAAAGGGTAAGGACCCATACATGGATGCAAATTGCAAAATCAGGAGGGGTGGAAGACATTGGGTAGATGGAAAAGAAATTGAGGTAAACGAGTAAAGAGTTGGGCATGCTCAAGCATATAGAAAGCATCATCAGAGCTCAATTAGAGATAGAAAATGAAATGTTAAAGAAGAATTTGTAAGAAAGAGAACCTCAAGGAGGAACGAGCTATCAATCTTAAAAATATAGCAACAGGAAGAGGAGCCCCAGGCAGATAGTGAGACATTAATAAGGCAGCAACATGAAAGGGAATCCCAAGAAGAAAACGAGGTGTTGGTCTTGAGAAGACAACTACAAAAAAAAGAAGCCTAATTAGCCTGCATGGGCAACTGGGCTATGGAGGTATTATAGTGTAAGCAGGTGGCCAAATCATATGCAGTGTACCTCAAGGATTAGTCGCTCCAATTTTATATCAAGACACTAGCCCAAAGGGACAGAATACCTTTTTAGGATTATGGCCAATTCATGCATCTATGTGATCACAGTCCAATGAAGGACAAAGCGAAGCTAGAATAGTTTTACTTGCACAACCTGGCCCTTACTAATATGAACCTATGAGATCCCAATGTTGCATTGGGAGACTTGTAGCTGATGGCCATGGCATCTTGGATGATCCATGAAGAGAAAAGGGCAGCATAGATCCAAAAAATGATGGTAAAAGAGCTGCATGAACCCCTAATGATTAGATCAAAATGAGCAGAACCCATGGTTCTCATCTATGCCCATCAACATCTTGCAGCTAATCCTCAAGTTGTCCCTGACTATGTTGATAAGCTGGCCCAAGCTATTGCATATTTTGAGGAAGTGGAGAGATTGTTTGGAGATGGCTGCATTCATGCCTGCATGAGAAGGTGGAACACGTTACTACACAGCCTATGGATAAGTAAGTATCACTCCCCAAACAGGATGAGGGAAGCCATGGGGAGAGTGCCGTTGTATAAGCAATCTATGCAAAGCTTCAAGGCCAATTGAATTGGACTCAAATTCAGTCCTCCATTGTTGCTAGGATTGCTAGAAGGAGTAAAAGAGGAGGAAGAATAGAAACAGTGGGAAGTGTTGGATAGAAAGGAAGGATTCCATGACAAAGAGGAAGATATCACATCAAAAGAATGGGATGTTAGGGAATCCATCAGAGCCATCAAGGATGAAGAGTTAGACTAGTTGCTTAGAGGATGAGCAACCCATTCAATAGGGGGTGATGATGAGCCCCGGAAATGGTCAATTATATGCACTCATTTTTCCTCTTAATTTCACTTAATCCACCATTCTCATTAGTTTATTTCATGTTTTTTAATATATTTATGCTAATAGAGTGAATTGGGTTAGTCATTTTGTCATGTAGTCTAATGTGAGATTTGTGCAGATGTTTTGGCCAATTTTGGACAAAGTCAAGGGATTTATGAGCAAACGGTACCAAATACTCGAGGGAAATAGGGAAGAGGATTTGTAGGGGGGTGTCTCCTTAATTTATGACCCCTCTCCTCAAATCCTCCATCAACAACTCAGAGCACAAAGGTCCATATTCCAAGGGGAAGTCAAGCAAGTAAAGAGGGATTGTTGTTTATCTCTAGTTCTGGGAAGCCAAGCTCCTTGATTGTAGGACCATGGGAGGACTCCATTTTTGTAAATAGGGGGGCTTAGATTCTTAGTAGGTTACCTAGTCATCAGTAGAATTTTCGCACTTTTGTGCAGCACTTGTTGAGCTTATTTTTGAGTTCGTTTTTTAGAACAGTTTATGTAATGTAACTATTATTTTTTATAATGGAGATGAAACAGTTTTCGAGCTAGCACTGATCTCTTCTAGAGAGCTAAAGCTCTTGGGTTAGGTCCCAACCCAAGTTTCCAAACACCTCTTTCTTTGTAATTATATGTTTTGGCTTCAATTCATGAGTTAATTTTTGTTACATAGATTCATTTTACTTTGTTTAGATTAGGTTGCTTTTGATGGTTAGCATAGTTGTTTTTTTTTTAGTTGCTCAAAGTAGGTTAATGCAATGACAGAATAAGATTCAAAAAGCTAACAGTAGGCCCTAATCTCCTTTCTCCCTTGCTGGGACTATGATTTGATGTCAAGGCACTACTGCTACCACCAGAAACACAATTTTACTCTTCCATGCAACTGTTAGTGTGATGACTTGATTCAGAAAGATTGATATATTGATTCAGATTCAGTTGCCTAGATCATTTCCTATTCTTTTACTGTATATATCTCTACATGCTTTTCTGTTGAAAAGTTACTATTCAACATTTTCTATTTGTAGGCCAGAAATTAGGTCAAGTTAGAGAAATTTTTGTTTTCATGGTATGATTAGTCCTTTCTTTCATTATCTTTAGTAAGTAGATGTGAATATCTCTTGTAGGAAACCTCACCTCACCATACATCCATAAAGCAGCCAATACCAGCTCACTTCTCACAAATTTCCCAAGTCATTCACAACATTTCACCAATCTGCTCTAGTTTCTGCATTTTGCTCCATAAGCTTCCCTCTTGCCACTTGAACAAATCCAACCATCATGTTCTTTATTTATCTTCCTTGATAAGCTTTAGACGCCTCAACACCTTCATCTAGCCTTCAGTTACTCTTTCCCAGCATTCTTTTACCTTCAAAACTCCAAAAATAGTTGTCGGCCTCCTCCTATAGATCCTCCTGTAGATCCTCCTATAGATCCCCTATAGACTCTTGTAGAATTCGCTGTAAATGGTTTTTCAAAATTAGATTGAAATGGAAGTCTTAATAAGGGTACTAGGGGCTTCTTAGGACCTCTACAAAAGCCAACTCCATCTTCCTTTTCCACCAAACCTTTGCACAATCGCAACCAGATAAATCACAAGAATAATAATTTCACATAGAAACACTCAAAAACACAAAAAGATGTTTTCTTCTCATTTATTTTCAGAAGTAGCTTGAATAAATAAAATTTACCTTTTCAATAGTTAATGAGACTCATTTCATCAGTTTTCATCTCCTTTCTTGCAAAAGTAGGGTTAGTAGCTAAATTAGGGTTTGCATTACATTTTACTTTTCCTTCTCTTTCTGCAAATGGAATAGCCTCTATAGAGTTAGATTTCTTTCATCATAGTTAAATATTCTTCTAATAATTCATACAAGTTGGCTTAAGCTCCTACTGATCTTGCACCAGCTAACCAAGTGACAGCCTGCAGTAAGAGCTAGTACTTTTGCATATAACACTATCGCTTCCAAGTTTGTTACGAACTGCCGGGTTGATAAAAGTAAAGTAGGAAGCCAAAGGAGTTGCAGCATTATTGTTGCAATATTGGTGCTCACCAATAATCATAGTTCTTTTTCCAGCCACAACTTGGTGAACCTGCCATTATTACCAATATTTTTAACTACTAGTTATACTATCTTAGTCATTATGATTTTTTAAACCACAAGAAAAAGAGGGATATTACAAGCTATCTGTTCTTAAAGGTGAGTTATTTTACTGAATTAGAGGGGTTCACACATCCAAGATTGCATGGATCTTTAGTGCAGGGAAGACCATAGAAAACTTGTAGGTGCATGTGTTTTAACCGAAGATGCAAGATCAAGTAGATAGGGACATAAGAGTGTGTGTGCATTATTGTGAAAACAAACCTTGAAGAAAAATAAGGTCGATATCATCCCTTACGTATACCCATTTGTCCTTGGAATATCATTTCCATATAATTTATGTGAGGTTTAACAATAAGAAGGAAGGGATATGACTACCTATTCATGGTAGTTGACAGGTTCAATAAAAGGTGTGTTTAGATTCCCTATAAAAATACCATCAACGAGTAAGTCAAAAAAGTTGTTTTTTATACACGTAAGGGTGCATTTTGCGATACCAAGGAACATCATTTCAGGAAACTGTTAGCTACCTATACCAACAGGTTTCATTTTTCATGATTGGCAGGGGAAGTGCCAATATCATCTACTTTGGTGATATAAAGATCTCATATTCTTGTGGAAGAAATATGCTTGTTTTGGTTGATGCTGCCCTACTTCTGGATGGGTGATCCAACAACCTAAGCTGGGTCATACCATGTTTCAATTTTTGTTATAGATTAGAGAAAGAAACCTATCCAAACAGCTCAATCTTGGCAGGTAAAGTAGATAGGTAGAGGAAAAAGGTTCCCAACTACTTAATCTGGGGCCTTGGAAGCAATAAGGGTAGCTTTAGATAGAGAATCAAATGAAAAAGCCAAAGGAAAAGAAAAGGAACAAAACGTTTTGTAAATCTAAGTGCACCCTCCTTGGAGTAACAAAAAATGCTAGGCAATAGAGTGGGAAGGTAGAGGGGGTTGTAGAAAGTTTGGTTCATGGCATTGCACTGGCCTAAAGCAAAGGTAAAAACATGATGCCAGTACAAATGGCCTATTTGAAGCAGTCTTGCAGAAGCTTAATGGAGCATGTCTAACTTCCAAATCACCCTCTATCACATTCATAACTAACATCCCTATGCCACCCATGTACACAAAGAAAATCAAAGTCTTTTATTGGTTCTAGTTTCTTTAATGGCCACATTTCTTGTGCAAATATTATTTTCATTTTGACCTACTTCCTAAAACTAAGCTGATTTCATATAAAGAGCTTAGTATTCTACCCCACTCATCCACCCCCTTTTTCATCCATATTAGCTACTGACCTATCACTATGTAACTCCTTATACCCCCTATTCCCCCTATTACTATGTAAAACTTGGCAAAAACCCAAAAAATCTATGTATCCCCTTCCCCGAGCATTATAGCTCTATGTATGACCTTGAAGGTCTTCAAGCGCTAAAACATTTAAGCGCAACCCAAAGAGCGCCAAAGAATTAATCCTGTGATTAATCCGAGATTTTTTCGGATTAATAACCTTAAACCCATTTTGCGAATAAACCTTAAAAAAAAAACCAGAAAAAACCCAATTTTATAAAGTTTCTGTCGAGCCCGCAGTTAAAGAAATAATGATATTTTACTCCTCCCCGTACTTCGTATTGCCCGCGCATGTTATCGACCCGTCGACCGTCAGATCTGGGCTTTCCCATCCGACGGCCCACATTATATCGGACGGGCCTCCATGTCCGAAAGATACCTTCCGAGAAACTGTCAGAGGGTGACGTCAGGCCTCCGCCACACGTCACCCCGAGATTCTCTCAGAGCGCCTTCTGACAATACCGCGACCATATAGAAGGCGATCCGAGAAAACCCGCATACCGCTCAACTATACCGCCTACCCACGCCAGTGCCACGCCCGCCCACGTCACTTCCATTCAGCGCCTTGTCAGCACCCCCTACCACCAACACTCCTACATGTCCGCCATCTGCGCAATCCCCGTGGACCACTCACAGACTGCCACGTCACCTGATGATATCATGCTGACGTCACCAGAACTAGACCCCACCTGATGATGTCATGCTGACGTCATCCAAAAAGCGCGCCAATACCCAAAAAGCCCATATTTTAGCCAATTTTCATGTTTTTCTCACTTTTGCCGAATTGAACTACTGCGCACCTCTGCATGAAATTTACGACCACTTATCGCCAACTTGCAAAAATCAACCTGAAGGACGTTGCCGCCTCCCACTCACCTGCATTTGCGACCATTGCCAGCAATTCACTAGGTATTTTCCCAAGGAATCCCCTCAAGGTTTACTTCTGTCCATAATTCTACAACACTCAATTAACAAGAGTAATTGCAACCAATTTACCAGTAAATTCCCAGTAAACCAGCACTCCTTCACAGTTGCAGGGTCAAAATTCACCTGCTAGACCCATATACAGTCAGCATTTCCTAAATTCCTACTCTGTCCGCGCATTCGTGGACTGAAATCCTGAAAGGCATAATTCACCGAGAAAACAAAATGGCCTGTACCTACAGTCCCTCAATTAACTCCCTTTGAGCATTATGTTAGTGTCAGTCTTTCCAGCCTTCCTCCAGTGATCAAATATGCACTTACAAAGTGATTTTGAAGTGTCAAGGTCAAATTTTGTCATTTTAGTGAGTCTTCAAGCAAAATTTGGTCACTAGGCATTAGGTCTAGGGTTTGCTCTCACTCTTTTCAAAATTGCCTAATTTCCAATTCCAGGTCATCATTCAGCTGAGTCTATCATCATTCATAGAGTTTTCACTATCAGCTCAATGTCTAATGAGTCATTTTACACCTTGTTCATGCTTCAGTTGTGCCTTGGCAAGTTCATTTCCCTCTCCTAGGGTTTTGAAGCCAATTTCTCTTGAACGGTCAAATCATCAGCAAAACTTGTATCCAGATGTTCATACACCTTCCCCTATCCTTAAAGTACCTTACCAAATTCTTTCCATCACTGAGATTCCCCAAATTCCTCATTTTTCCACAAACCCTAGTTTCTAGCTACAACCTGGCAATTTTCTAGGTTGGGCCCGTGTTTTTCCCTTTTGGACCCTTTCCCCTCACTCAATCTCTGAGATTCCACTTTCCCCTACTCCCCAAAATCCCTCCCCACTCCCAAAAATTTCCCCAAGAATTTAGAAGCCTCCTATCCCCTTCATTTCACTCCATTTCTACAAAATTCCTTGTTTCATACATCAGGACAAGTCGCACTCAAATGATGTTCCAGAGCAATAAAAGATGAATTTGGGAAACCTGAGAGCAGTTTTTGTCCAAAACATTCCAAAGAAGAAAATCATCCTTCAATTTTTGCACAGGTGTCATGGTTTGAGATAAATGTCAAATAATACCGTTGCCTCGGGAGAATCAAGGGCACCTCTGAAGTGACCTTGGGAAAATCACGTTTTCTCCTAGCTTGGTTGGCCAAATGATTTTCTTGATGGGTAAAATGATAACTAGACACAAAGATCTTTCCAATGAGCTATCATG
>APFE030967510.1:0-12997 GCA_000404065.3 Pinus taeda | reverse complement strand
CCAAAATTTCTAATTTATTTTGTGGATGGTATAAACTAAGCTAAAAACATATTCACACAAAACTTATATTACAGTGTTGAATTCAACGTTAGGGGACAATCGTAAGAAGAAGTTGAGTGTCCATCGAATCCTAAGTCTTTTAAAGAAACAAAACGTGTCCTTTACGATTGATCCTTCCACAGAAATCCAGAGCCATAGTGCACGAAATAATGTTATTACGTATCACTTTATTACATTTATTTAATTAATAAATATAATCTTTTGATTTATTTATCAAAGTATACAAATATGAAAATAAGAAAAATACTTTAACATAAATTCCAAATTTTGTGTTCACTACAACAATACACTACTTGATGTCACTATTGGCTATATCATGTCCAAGTGATGAGTTAAATAAGGTGGTGAGATCATATATCGATGTATTGTAATAGAGTTTTAAATAGGCATATAATAACATCCTTGAATTCATTTAATTGTACAATTAGGGGTTTTAATTAATATGATATAAGGGAGATAGAAATACAGATCATCCCAATATATACAATAAAATAGTTTTTAATTGATTTTATTCCTTTTTGAATTGTAAATATTATTATTTATTTATTTATTTATTTTATTTATCTTTCTATCGTATTGCTCTATTCCTTTGGTGAATTGCCCTATTAAAGTAGGTAGGATTTTTTTGGATTAGTGTAGTTTAAACAGAGACGAGTGGCGATAATTTTTGGAATGTTTATGCTAGTCATATATATAACAACAGAGGTGGGAGTGTGTTTCCACGTACCTTTCTTGCTACATTTTCAATACATTTAAGGTTAAACTTACAAAATTATGCAAATGATTTAATATAAAGTTTTTTATTATGTAATATTGGAGAATTTAAGTGATAGGGGAGGCAATTGGGATATTTTGACAAGATCCAATTCTACTATTTTATGATATCCCAATTTGAAAAGAAATCACTTTGTTTTTTAGAATACCTATTGTAATGGGTAGTTCAAAGACCATCCATTCACATATTTTAGGGAATAAGTGGAGATTTTATGACATTTTATGAGATTTTTTTATTTTTTTCTAGAGAATAAGGCATAATTTTTTTTTAATTTAATTATCAATAATAAGTAGGTGGGTGATAGAGATTTGAAACCTCATTGGAATATTCTAAAATATTTTAATGGCCACAAATAAAAGATTGTGATTTATCTAAAAAATAGTTATGTTCTTTTCATTATTTTAATTAAATTGATTAATTGAAAAAACGTTATATGAAACTTTCTTAATTGATGTGTATAAGTAATGACATATATAAAATTTATGAGTTATGAATGTTTACATTCTTTGTTGGTTTGACACTCGGACTCGGAATTTGGTGGTTTACATAAATATGTATTATTCTTATCAAAGAAATGATTTTCTATTTTATGAATATTATTATTTTAATATATTTTGAAGATGTGATAAATACTAATTAATAGAGTCTTTAAACGAGCCTAGATCCATCTAATCACAAATCTATCATTCCTAGAAATGGATTAAATCCATCTAGATACAAACCTTTCCTCAAATTATTAATCCAAAGTTATTAAATCTAATAATATTAATACTAGCAATTGCATCATATGTTACAAAAGAAATGCCTTAAGTCTGTAACATAGGAAAGAGTATATTTTATGCTATTTAATTGAAATTTGAATTATTTTATTTAAAAAGAAATTTTAAGTTGGGAGAATCCTTTGGATAAGGAATCTAGTTTTTTATAGCCCAAGATGAAAGTAGATAGTATATAGAGTATATCCACTTAAGGACACAACAAACTGACTATATAACCAACCATATAATTGATTTAGAAATTATGTTGAGTTATAGTGCAATATTTATGAATGTAATAAAGATTACCTGTAATGAAAATTGATATCATTGTGAAAGTTATCTACAATTCAAAATGTTTGGAATTCCAACAGTGAAAATTGTTGGCCATCATATGTTCGAGCCCTAAAAGAAGGTGCATTAGCCTAATGGATTGTTGATTGGTGAAACTGATCCCATTCCTTGGATTACAAGTAGACAAGAAAGAATGTTGTGGATTGGAGTTGTTGTAGGTTGAGAATTGATTATGAATAGAGGAATTGGACTATATGAAGAGAGTTTAACTCAACCATAGTTAAATCAAATTGGTGGATTTAAAATTTTAGCTTAAAGGAAGACCTATATTACAACGAGAGTTGGTGAAACAAGGAGCCTATGTTTGCGTGGAGTGTCCCTTTTTCACAATTAGTTAGTAGATACGTCCTACAAATATAAGTGTTCATAACTTGTGATTATGTGCCATGGATTATATTACATTCCAATTTGTTCAATTCTATTTGCAATTTTAAGTCTGCATTTTAAATTTATGATTTATGATGACCAAATGGTTTAATTATATTACATAAGAAACTTATCTAAATTTCTCTCATACCCTTATATCAAATAATATTAATCTAGAGTAAATTAAATGGGCATATGGAATGAACATCATGGATTTGCACGCTTGGAGAAAGAAAAACATCGATGAAACTAATCATTGTTGGCTTAAGACGTAAGTCGAACACTATCCTTGTTTGTACAAATATTTGGTCAAGCTTAACTAAAAAATTTGGATTACCATGGGTATTTTATATCTAGATCTACAAGTTAATAGTTCTCTAAGCATACACATGGTATTTTTTCATAATATATCATTATTGGGTTAAAGATGTAAGTCGAATGCGATCCTTGTCTATTCAAATATTTTGTCAAGCTTAGCTTATAAATTTTGTATTACAATTGGTATTTTATATCCAAATCTACAAGTTGACAGTTCGCTAAGGATGCACATGGTACTTTTTTAGAATCTAAATTCCAATCTAACTCTCTAGCATTTAGGGACTCTACCACAAACGTTGATTGCATTTAATGGTCATGTTCATCCTATTGATCCTTCTTGGAATATGTTTGAATTGGGATACCACCCTAAAACAAACCTCAATAGTGTTTGTAAAGCTATTACTTTTGCTTAGGAATGCTCAATTGCAAATGATTGTTAGGCATGTATTCGCATTACTTAGTTATAAAAAATAATGAAGCTATATTGACCCATTGTTTTAGCTTAGATTCATAGTTTTAGCTTAAGGGTTGGCCTCTATTACAATAAGAGTTGTTGCAACAAGGAGTTTATGTTTGGTTGGAGTGTTTCTTTTTCACAGTTAATTAGTATATTCTTCCTAGAAATGTAAGTTTTCATAACTTGTGATTATGTGTCATGGCTTATATTACATTTCAGTTTCTTCAATTATGTTTGCAAGTTTAAGTTTGAATTTTAAAGTTATGACTTATGATGACAAAATGGTTTAATTATATTGTATAAGCAACTTATCTGAATTTCTCATCCCCTTCTATCAAAGAATTTTGATCCAGAGCAATGTGCATGCACATATGGAATGAATGTCCTTGATTTTCAAGCTTGGAGAAAGAAAAACATCCATGAAAGTTATCATTATTGGCTTAAGAAGTAATTTGAATTTTATCCTTTCTTGTTCAAATATTTGATCAACCTTAGCTTAAAAAGTTTGGATTACCATTGGCGTTTTATATCTAGATCTACAAGTTAACAGTTCGCTAAGCATGAACATGGAATTTTTGTAGAATCTATCATTATTGGCTTAAATAAGTAAGTTGAATGTTATCCTTGTTTGTTCAAATATTTGATCAAGCTTAGCTTATAAATTTTGGATTACCATTGGTATTTTATATCTAGATCTACAAGTTAACAATTCACTAAGCATGCACGGAATCTAACTTCAAATCCACCGCTTTGGAATTTAGGGACTCTACCACCAACATTGATCGCATTCAATGGTCATGTCCATCCTATTGATCCTTCTTGGAATATGTTGGGATTGGGATAGCACCCTGAAACAAATGTCATTAATTTTTGTAAAGATCTTGTTTTTGTCTGGGAATACTCAATTGCAAATGATTGTTAGTCATGCATTTGCATTACTTAGTTATAAAAAATAATTAAGCAACATCGACCCATTGTTTTAGTATGGATTCATAGTTTTTGCTTAGGGGCTTACCTCTATTACAATGAGAGTTGGCGCAATAGCGATCCTATTGGTGGGTGGATTGTCCCTTTTTCACAATCAATTAGTAGATAGTTCCCAGGAATGTAATTGTTCATAACTTGTGATTATGTGTTATGGATTATATTACATTCTAGTTTGTTCAATTCTATTTGAAAGTTTAAGTCTACATTTTAAATTTATGATTTATGATGACGGAATTGCTTAATTATATTGTATAAGAAACTTATCCAAATTTCTCTCATCCCCTTATATCAAGTAATTTTTATCTAGAGAAATGTGCATGGGAATATGGAATGAGCATCCTTGATTTGCAAGTCTGGAGAAATACAAACATCCATGAAAGTTATCATTATTGGCTTAAGAAGTAAGCTGAATGTTATACTTGTTTTTTCAAATCTTTGATCAATATTAGCTTAAAAGTTTTGGATTACCATTGGTGTATATATATATATATATAGATATATATAGATATAAAATTTAATAGTTCTCTAATCATGCACATGTATTTTCTCAGGATCTATCATTAATGGATTAAAGAAGTAAGTCGAATTTTTTCCTTTTTTTTTTCAAATATTTGATTTAGATTAGCTTATAAATTTTGGATTACAATTTGTATTTTATATCTAGAACTACAAGTTAACAAGTTGCTAAGCATGTGCATGGTATTTTTACAGAATCTAAATTCCAATATGACTCTCTGGATTTTAGGGACTCCACCACCAACATTGATTGCATTTAAAGGTCATGTTCATCCTATTAGTCCTTCTTAGCATGTGTAGGGATTGGGATAACACCCTGAAAAAAAATCTCAATAATGTTCATAAAGTTGTTGTTTTTGTCTGGGAATGCTCAACTGCAAAATATTGTTAGGTGTGTATTTGCATTACCTAGTTATAAAAAATATTAAATCAACATCGACCCATTGTTTTAGCATGGATTGATAGTTTTAGATTAAGGTTTCGCTATTATTACAATGAGAGTTGGTGCAACAGGGAACCTATGGTTGGGTGGAGTGTCCCTATTTTATCATCAATTAGTATATAATTTTTAGAAATGCAAGTGATCATAACTTGTGATTATGTGTCATGGATTATATTACATTCTAGTTTGTTCAATTCTATTTTCAAGTTTAAGTTTTCATTTTAAATTTATGATTTATGATGACCAAATGGTTTAATTATATTGCATAAGAAACTTATCTGAACTTATTTCATCCCATTATATCAAAGAATTTAGATCTAGAGAAATATGTATGGGCATATGGAATGAACATCCTTGATTCGCAAGCATGGTATTTTTGCAGAATATAAATTCCAATCAAACTCTCTCGCATTTAGGGAATCTACCACCAACATTGATTATACTTAATGGTTTTGTTCATCCTATTGATCCTTCTTGGCATATGTTGGGATTTGGACACCACCTTGAAACAAATCTCAATAATGTTCCTAGATTTGTTTCTTTTGTCTGGGAATGCTCGAGTGCAAAGGATTGTTAGGCACACATTTTCATTATTTAGTTATAAAAAATAATGAAGCAACATCATCCCATAGTTAATGGATACTCCTAATGTTTTGTGACTATGCCTTTCTAAAACCTAAAATTAACATGAATTGTATCGGAGCATAAGAAGATGCCACTAGGTGCCTTGTTGTCAGCAATATCAATGAATCTACAATTAAAATGGAAGAAAACAAGGGTTCATTGTATTTCTGTTTTATCCTCAATACTTAGGACCAATTTATTAAACATATTAATTTTTGAATGTATATCGAGTTTCCATGTTTTGTTAATGCCTTAGGAATTCCCTAGTGCCCATATTACTAGATAGGATGCATCAAAATAAATGGGTCAGGTAGGTATTACTCTCCCCAATTTATTTGTAAAAGAATTTACTCTTGCACATGCGCTTTCTATGTAGACCTAGTAAGATGGACACATTGTTTTCCAGGTAGTTGGATGATTTTTTCCTTTACCAATATTTGCTACTTCTGTCTTATTTACATATAACCTGAACAATGATGAGTGTGATAATTGATTTTGTATACTCGAGTTAAAAAAATAAAATAAAAATGGAAAATTTGTAAACAAAAAATAAGTTTCATGGTAAAATAATATTCTACATTCCATGCTCCATACATACATTATATAAGTTCACAATTTTCAGCGCCAATTGCAATCATTACTACCATGGATAATCTCTACATGTTACAAATAAAAATATACCCCATATTGAATCTAAACAAACAAATCCAAAAAAATGGTTCTTTCAAAAGTTTAATTCTATGCCAAATGCAATTAATTCCATAAACTTGAAAAGGATTTGACTAAACAAAAAGTGAATAAAAAACCAATGATTACTTATAAATACTATATACCAAAACATTATAGAAGAAAGGGCTAAAGCTTTCAATGGACCATGATAACTTTAGCAACATGATGATAAAATTTATACATGTCAGACCCATAAATACTACTTTGTCATCCAACAAACATTTTCTTCACTAGATTAACACCCTAGCCAATGTAAATACACTTTACTGGGGTACGTCCCCAAACCATTCTCTAGACAAAGTGTAAAAAGATTAAAAATAAACCTAATGCAAATCCACTTTACCAAGGTATGTATCCAAACCACTCTCAAATGAAAGTGTAAAACGATTAAAAATAAATATATCTTTAATGGTATGCTTATTAATATATTTACCGAAATGGAAAACTCTTGATATAACAAGAACATACAACACCACAATCTTCCTCGTTAGCTATGAAAACCAACAAATTTAATTTTTCCATTATCATCATACATGCAACGGGCTATAAATATGGTACGGAGTATGACGATGTGTTGCAAAGGCGTGCAGAGGGGATGATTAATGTCGTGGGGAGAAGATGCTAAGAGGAGAGAGAAGGGAATGTTGTTGAGGTGTGGAAATCAAAGAAAAGGTACTGCCATCTTGGCCATACCCAGGTCGGTACTCTTGCCATGACAAATATCTTCCAACATATGAGCTTGACATTACACATTTTATCCATGGGAGGGGAGTTATTCTCAGAGGAATGCCTTACAATGTAACTAGTAGGTTATGGATACACAATAGATACAATTAACTGTTCTACATATAACTCACCTCTTAATGGGAACTAATTGCCATAGATCATGTTTTGTTTGAGCTTATCCAATCCCATTCGATTGTGACTTATGTTTAAACATTGAACATTTTTGAATCCTATATATTGCAGGAGTTATTGATTGCATTAAACCACAACGGTTAGATCTTGTCAAATTGTAGCTTTTAGTTAAATTTCAGTGTGCTCTATGGACCAATGATCAATATGACAGACCACCATTTGATCTCATCGAAATTTATCTGGTTTTTATCCTCCTTACACCTCCCATTATCATATGGAATGCATATCGTTGATTGTATTAGCCTATAGCTAATGGATGACCTCAAAGTGGAATTTTATGCTAAATTTTGATGGTTTTGCATGTCCCAAACACAATATTGTTTGCTTATCATGCACAATTACTATCATAAAATTAGGCATATTTATTCCTCACTAAATTGACTTCTTATTCGTGAAAAAATCTATTGTTAACATTTTTTTTTTCTTTCGATACTCTATTTGTTGGGATCCCGATAACCATCATTTAAAATTGCATTTGAAAATCAAGATCTTTAAACACCATTACAACATGAATTTTAAAATATATCTTTCAAATTTAATTACAATAAATAAAGTGAGCAACAATAGATTCAATTTGATTTATGCATGTGACATGTTGAGCTGAAATATATATATATATATATATATATATTATATTTATAATTATATATATAATTTATATTATATAATATAATATATATATATATAGTATATATATATATATAAGTAAGTCAATCAAAGCAGGTTCTAAGCACACTTCTTTCCTCTTGAGGTACATTCACTTATCTTAGGTAAAAAAGTGTGCCTGAATAACATAAAATGGCAATATAATCAATTTTTCTATGCTAACTCCTAGCTGGAAAGATAGTAAAAAGGAAGGAAATGGTTGGGGAAACAAGGAAACATCCAAAAGAAAATACTAATTCCTCATTAGCATTAGGATAAACGAACAGTCCATCTTTATTTCTATTAAAATCTAACAACGAGAATACCTTCCATATTTCCATATTGAATTGAAACTCGACACCCGAGGAAGAAATATATGGATGGGTTGAAGGCGATAATGATTCTTCTTAGATATATATGCTCTACATTATATTCCAAGGTAAAATAACTTAGTTTTACACCACAAAAATATCAAATTTAATAATTTAGTTTAAGTGAAAATAAAATCAATATTTATAAATTATCTTATTATTATGAATAATTTGAATATAATTAATTAGAGAAACCAATTATATATTTATTACAAAAATTTTACAAATGAACAAATTTGTGTATAAATCAATAAAAATAGGATATATTATTATTAAAAAATTATTGAATAAGTATTAACTATTTATTTTTTATATTTATTTAAAAATTCAATTTAGAATATAAAAATTTAAATTTTAAACAAGTAAATTAATTCTAAAATCGTATATAGTCCACATGTTTCATTTGGAAAAAGGGATCAACTTGAATCACATAACAATACACACATGCATAATTTATAAAACGATCTCTTATTAAACAATAATCATGTGCATAATTTTCCATAACAATTACAATAGTACACATCAATATGATCCACATAAAATACCATAAAGACAATATTACACACATGCATAATTAGCCAAAAAAAAGACAAAATAGTACACATAAAATTTGATACACAAAATATCAGGAGGAACATCATTCTGGAGAACCTTGAGCACTCGATCCACAAAATATTAGGGGCAACATCGTACTAGAGAACCTCGAACACTCTGGTGACGTGAGAGATACACAATCAATACACCATCTACAATGTATAGGTCGACTAAGTAATCCTATTTTGCCGTAAAATTACGGAGTTTTCTAATCCTGAAATTTTCACTATACACCTAAAACCATAAGCACATATTATTTTCCTTCCATATACACAAACCAAGACCCCCTAATAGTGAATAATTTCCTACTTTCACATTGCGATAAGGATTCAATGTGGAGTATTTGAAAGTATTATCGCATGCTAAGAAACATGTTATCCAACAACAACACATCTTTTGCCCCCGACACCAAATTTACCCACTCTTCATTTACTACAGTCTTAAATCATCCACATCTTCACCAAGAATAACACAACCTTCTCCCATTAACAGTGATTGGTTTCTGTTACCTCCATCATAACCCAATGTTTTTAAACCAAACATGTCCCTTTGTATCCCTCGTATGCTATGATAGACTTGTTGGGGCTGTTATCACTATAACATTTCCCTAGGGTTGTCATATTGTGTTCAACGAAATGATAGAGGTAACCACAAACCTACTTTTCAGATCAGGATCTAGCCTTCCTAATGCTCAGAGATGGCTCTCTCTTAATGATTTAACTTTGTTGAGTTAATTGATTTTAGGCCAGTTATTTAAGCTTGATTGAGTTTTGATTTGATTTGGTGGTGGAATCACTGATTCAAATGGATATATAAGCGCCTTCTTACCATTGGACCATGGAGTCCAAATGTCAAGAAAACAAGACTGAATCAAATTCTAAAGATAGTGTTCACAGGGCAATGTAGCTGAGTAAATTCAGATATTTTAGGCTAGATGGTGAAGTGGTTTTTCAATTGGGGTCAAGGAGATGTTAAGGATTCCTCAAACTGGATAATGAGGGAAATGAAAGAGGTCAATCGAAACTAGGGAGTAATGAAGAATTCCCTACTTTGGATATTAGAAGAAAACATAAAAATGAATAACTATTCAAGACAGAGTGTACTCAAACAAATTCTGTAGTAACATTCCAGTTATTTCATTTAAATTGGAAACCATGTATGTATGTGAAATACTTACGAAAATAACAATTCCACAAATGAAATATACTTCATTGAAGTGGCCCAACACATGAATCTTGTAATGCATTGCCTCTATTACTCAGTCCAGTCTGCTGACTTGAAAATGTCTATAATAAACCCTCAGGTTTTCAGATCAATATAACTATAGAAATGTTCAACAATCCACCCTCTATACTTCGAATTATGAAGTATTTATACAAAAAACTGTTACAAAATATCCTAAAATATTTTTGAATTATTCAAGGAAAATAAAATATCTTCATGCAAGAAGATAGAGACACCTAGGAGACTAAAAGGCTAATCGTCCCTTCTTTTACTGATTTCGTTGTTTTTTGTTTTGATCTTTTGCAACTTTCTCTCTTTGATTGTTTCTCTACGTTGGTTGTCCTTTTACTCTACCTTTTGAATGATACTCTTTCATCTTTAAACTCTTGTTTTCATCTGATACTCTTTGACTTAGATGATCTGCTATTTTACCTTCACTACTCTATATTAACTGTTTACATTGCACTTTTACAGTAAATCATTCAACTTTTCCAAAGTCTCTGTGTCTGGTAATTTAATATTTACAATTCTTCTATAGACTTCAATAGTTTCTGTATATTTTGCAAAGGTAGGCTTGTTTACAAAAAGATGCTTTACCTCATGCTAGAGGTAAAAGTGGTTCTCAAAAGTCTAGTAAAGGACTTTTCCTATAGGAATCCTTTTCATGGAGGAACTATTGGCTTTCTCCTTTGCCACTTATCTGATTCTCTTATCATAGTCTTCATGTGGCATCAACTTGTCATTAATCACCAATGGGTTAGGTAGACCTTTCTGCCTCAAAGCATCAAATTTCACCATAAACCTGACTATTGCTAGCTCCATTGTTTGGCACTTATCCTCAAGCTGTATCATTAGGTTCCTCTTGGTGATTACCTTCTTTACCTCTATTATGATCCCAGTTCTATCAGCTATTCCAAGATCCCACAATTCATACTTGTTCCTTGAGTTAAATAATTGGATTATTCTTGAGGCTTATTCTGGCATATTTCCAAGTTTGGCTCTAACCCTTTGAATTGCCTTACCACCCCCTTTGACAAAATCATTTTGCTCAAATATAACCTATATAGATGGACAAATATCATTCATTGAGTCAATGATATTGGCCCATAAAAGTTGTTTTTCTTAGGCTAGTGGCTCTTTTAGTGTTAATTCTTTCTCCAACTTTTGTATCCTTTCACTCAACCTATTTGACTTCTATGTCTCATTCTTATGCATGCTTTGAGCCATCTTCTTTTCGTCCTCTAGAATTTTTATTTGTTCCTTAAGTCTATTTATTTCAGTGGGTTGGATGGACATATCCTCCATGGCTTTGACCAATTTAGATGCTTCATTACTAGGATCATCTGTTGTTGTTGTTGAACCTGTTGCTGATGCTATTGGAAGTGTTGTAGCTACTGGAGCTGCGGTGGCAGTAGCTGTTTAAATGCTGGCCTATTTCTCCTGTACTAACTTGTCCATTTAATTCTCCATTTCTTTTAATGGAGCATTTAACTGGAGAATGAGGTCCATCATCTCATATTTATGGCTTTGGCTGTCTAGAACTTCCTTGGTTTGTGGATGTTCAAAAGGAGGCAACTTCAGTTGCTTCTTCAATGCAACAATGTCTTCATTCTTCTTTATTATGAGCTTTTCTACAGCCTTGATGTCATTTGGATTATATCCAATCTCAATAACCAATTCTTCTAATGATTTAATTCGGTTATCCTTTGCTTGTGAGGATGCCTTCTCTAGCTTAAATTGTGCCGTGATGTTCTCTAGAGAATTTTGAAGTTTCTATACACTCATAGCCTTGTTAGTCATTGTTGAGTATATCATTTCTCTTGCTTGCTTATGAAATTCAATCTGATATATGGGATGAACATCCCTAGCCAAAACTTCAAATTTTGTCTTTCTGTAATCTGCTGATGACTTAGGCTGTTGTATTGTGGGCTGCAAAAAGCTCATTTGCATTTTACTTGTTTTAATGTCAAAAGCAATAAGTAACCTATTCTGATTGCTAGGAGTCTGTTTGAAATACTGAGCATAGGTTTCAGATTTCAATGCCTCATTTCTCAACTTGATCTCTTTATACTTCTCCTTTATGTCTTTTTCCTTATCCACTATTTTATGTGATGATGAGACCTCAATGTTAAGCTATTTCTGAATACTCTAAGTATTAGAGGTGGAATGCCGATGAGTTTCCTCTGAAACTACTGGAGCTGTGTTCTCTCTGAGCACTATACCTGTATCAATTATTTGAAGTGTCTCAACTGTCTAAACTATCTCTTCTTGATCATTTACAGGATTTAGCTTAGGCTTCTTCCTGTACATTATTTCAAATATGTCATGTGTTGTATCTATGTTTGAGCAAAAACCTTCTTCCTGTTAGGATATTCCGACACATAGGAAATAGTTAAGTTCAACTTGGTCTAGTATAGAGTTAGGTAAAGTGTGTTTCTTTACCGTTGTACATTTTGTAACTTACAATCCGACGGTCACGATATGTAGTTATCCGACGGTTCATTCTCTCCTCGGTATTACCGACACTTGATCCGTGGCTTGACACCCGATTGGTCCATGAATTCTATTTAAAGCGCATGGAGGGTCATTTGTAGGTTAACCGTGCATGAGAGAAGCTTATGTAAATTTTCATTCTTTTATTAATAAATTGCCTGTAGTAGCCACGTTGGCGCAGGCCGTGGACTGTTTCCCTCTCTGAGGGTTTTAACCACGTCAAAATACTGGTGTATTGATCTGTGATCTGTGTGTGAGCGGTGTCCTTTTGGTGTTCTATCTGAGGAACTTACCGTGTAAATTCCTACATGGTATCAGAGCTATTTGAGGGCCGCATCCGTTGGTGATCCAAATCTGAAGCCGGTAGAA
>APFE030967489.1:18992-62459 GCA_000404065.3 Pinus taeda | reverse complement strand
AAATCGATGGCCAGACATAAGTAGTTAATAGGATAGTGATCCAGTTACTCAGAGGATATTGCAGCAAACATCCTAAGCTTTGGGATGAACATTTGTGTTATGTGCAACATGCTTACAACAGAGCAAAACACTCTTCCACATAGAGATCTCCTTTTGAGACTTGCTTTGGTTTCATACCAAGGTCTCCTTTGGACTTTGTCTTTGGTAAAGATACCACGGTTGATGGACACAGTGATGTGGACAAGGAAACTAGGTTCATTGAACAGATCCAGGAGATCCGCCAAGTAGTACAGGAACAACTGGAAAGGAGCCAAGCCAAAAACAAGGCTAGGCATGACAAGCATCAGATGGAGCATATTTTTCAAGTTGGAGACCAAGTCTGGCTGTATATTAGCAAGGACATGATGCAAGGTGAAGGTAAAAAGCTAAAGCCTATCAAGTATGGACCTTTTAGGATACTTGAAAAGATCAGTGAAAATGATTTTCACCTTGATCTACCAGCTTACATGCACATCTACTCAGTCATAAATTTAGATTTCTTGAGATTGTTTGAACCTTCTCTAATTGAGGATCCTGAAGATCAAAGTAAATTGCCTTCTATTGATGACCTGCTACCTGAATATCTTAACGAATTGCATGAAGACACAATCTTGGACAGGAAGGTGAGGATGACGCGTAGAGGATATGTTGAGTACCTCAGAATTGGACTCAAAGGTTCGAATCCGAGCAGTGCAAAGTGGATTGAGATTGGACAAGTGAGACAACAATACCCTCAATTAGTCGATGCTTGAAAGAAAACCAACTTTTGGTGGTCCAAAAGCGTTTAAATGGGAAGGGCGTGATCTAAATTGGATCCATCAAGAGTGATAAACAGAGCCATGGCTTTACCAGGTCCAGACAAACTTCAAAGGTTTTACAACAGTGATCAAAAACACTTCTAAACCAATGGCAATGGCATCCAGTGTGCAATGATGAAGACCTCAATCAAAGCGCACTGACTGAGGTCCATGGAGAATATGCAGGAGGAAAATTTAGCCCTTGGGAGGCCTGGATCAAGAAATAGAGGAGGTTTTTAATGTCCGATCGGGCATCGCTTGGCGAAAAGCCCCAATTGGAGAAGCCCCGAGTGCTCAGATGCATGAGAGCCAGGAAAACCAGGGGAAAGGGCTAAAGTGCTAAAGATGGGACCCGCTCTGAAAACCGGCAGCATTGATTGGAGGCATCCATGGACAGTAAGTTATTTCGAAGGAAATGGAGCAATCCGACTCAGCGGTCGATGCATGGCAAGTAGAGGAAAGAGAAAACCGCTGCTAATCGTGCGCTAACAATCGAGCAAGTGAACCGTGTGGGATGAGAGAACGACGTCAGATCTGGGGGATCCAAATCTAACAGCTAAGATCATGCCTGATGGGAAAAGTGGAATCGAAAAGGGATTAACCCACAGTTTGTAAATATTTGACGTCCGATTTAACTGCCAAGGTGGCAGAAAACTCATTCTATGACATAATGGAAAAACAGAACCAACGAAGCGAATTGGCGTAGCTGTAGGGGACATGTCGCCACTCCTTGTGAGCTTGAAGATGACACCAAATAGGGAACTCCAAGCGAAGCTATAGCAGGTGATCTGATGGGAAGTGGAAGAGGAATCGAAGAGCCATGTGTATGAATGGTTTTAAGCCATGAACATAGAACAAAACAAACACAGAGAGATAGAGAGAAAAGAACCAGAACCCGAAGAGAAGGACGGAACATAGAAAGGAAGAATAGAGAGAACAAAAAGACAGTGAAGCAACAGTAGAAAGGAAGACAGAGGGTCAAGCTGGCCAAGGGCATCATCGAACACTAGAGAGCTTGAGGGATTCAATCCATCCCAGAGGGGATCTGTCCGGACTGAGCACCACATTGGGCTCTCTCCATTATAGACCAGAAGGTCACAGAGCTGGTAAGGAAAATAGTTTGTGTACTCTAGTGGCTTGGGGAATCCAAGAACCACCCTGCCAAGCAAATTCCATTTTAGGAGACTCGCATTGAGCTCCTTAATTGTAGTTCTCTACTTCAAGACATAATAAAATAAGGCCACCACTGAGAGTTGGACCAGAGGCATAGCCCTGGAGGATAGGGTGAGCTCCTTATTAAATTTTTGTGTTCATGTATTCGCTTATTGTGTTTCTATGCTATTTTTCATTTCAAGTCTCTGTGTATTTGCAATCTGATCGATCTGTTGCTTAAATAATATAGAAACGCACACCAACACATGAGTCTGTAATACCTTCATTTAATAAATATTTAACTGAGGTCACTCATAGGGTGATTATCAGATCAAGGCTCAAACTAAAACAAATTATGGCCAACAACAATGTTTTATGGAAGATGAGGCATCTATAGCTTTGAAACTGATAAGAAATTAACCTACACAATCATACATAGTAAATGAAGGAGATTGGAGCAGTTTGACAAGATTTCAAAGTAATCAAGATACTATGTAAAATAGAAAACAACATGGTAAGAACATATGAAATCCATGACATGAATCTCATGTACGAAAATAGATTTTATACAAATTTTCTATTAAAGGGTCAATAGATTGCATAAGGTCAGTTCTTCACATTATCCATCAACCTTTCTCAAAGTCTGAAAGCTACTTATTTATAGAGAAAATATATCTTTACATTATCTTGCCACCTAGGCCAAATTTGATACACTATCTAAGAGACCTATTCCTAATTTTCTTCTAACTAACAAATTCCTCATATGGATTTTTTGTTTTACATAGTTGGAATTCAACTAGGGCTCTACTAGTTTTAAAAACTCTAACTACTTTATGTTGAGGAAGATCACTGAGCCCAACTACTTGCTAGATTTGTTGGAATGTCATTACGCCTTCGCCCTATTGATAGATATCAATTAAGTTTATTTTTTGTTGACTGTCCTAATGAGTTGGCTATTATGCTCATGTGGCTATGTGTTGACTTGGCATTGTGAAAAATAGGAGTTTAGCATGATATAGTGGACACCCTTTATGATCTATAATCCATCTGGAGTTTGGATTTCTAATATTCAATATCTTCAAAAAGGTAGAAAAATAGAGTTTTTATGATTTCGTAGCAAAAAACGAGTCTTCAACAATTTCGTAGCAAACTTTGGTAGCAACCTCAAAAAACACCCTTATGCTACCTCTTTTCTCTCTCTGCTAGTTCTGAGGTCTTATTTAATGTTTGTAAGCTAAACATAGGCCTTTAGAACTATCTTTGTCAAGATTTAGGCCAGCCTTAGCCTCCATAGAAAGCTACAACAGTTTCGTAGAAAATTCTCAACTTCATTATGGGGAGTTGCTATGGAAGTTCCAAAATTCTGAATTTTTCTAATTTTCATGATTCTTAATGCCTCCTTATCACTCCTAATACCATTTTGACTAAATATATGGTTGATTTTATTGGTTTAGGTATATTGAAGACAAAATTAAGAACTTTACCACATCATGGAGTAGCACATACTTCAGCAACGATCTTGAGATTTTTCTTTTTGAGTTCAACGTGGATCATTTCAATTTGAATTTCCAATGTTGTGACTTGTCCCTATAATATTTTTCTATCTTCGTGTAACAAACTATTCCTTTTATACATATGCTCCAATATTATATGAAAAGGCGAATTCCTTTTGATCCTCTTTTTAAATTTTTCTACAATTTCATCATAAAAATCTATTTGTTTTAACACTTCATTTTGGTATTCATCAAACTAAATTTTGGTCTTGATAACTTCTTGTCTGTATTCCCTTAAATTTTCTTCTAGGACCTCTATTTCACTTTTGTCTTAAACAACTTCCTTGCCTATCTTTTTCTTTTTTGGCTTCTTTGATGGTTTTCTTTTGTCTAATGGTACTTCAGGTATCTCTTAAACTTGCTACATTGATCTTGGGATAGGTTTCCTTGGCCTAAAAATGAAGACATGTTCTTCTTTAGTAAAGTACAATATCTTAACTCTCTTGATTTTCTTCTTGGTTTCAATTTGGGTTAGTTCTAGAGGCTGCTCAAATGAGATTTTTTCAATGTCTATAGCTTCTAGAATATCAGTCAGCTTGCCTTTCTTTGTACTTTTTTCTCTACTCTATCTTCTAGTCATCCTCCCTTTATTACTTGTGAAAGCTTCAATTATAGGTTTCTCTGCCACTGGTTGCTGCTCTGCTATTGATTGATGTTGTTTTCTAGGGGTTGTGGATTTAGATTTAAGAGTTCTCTTAGAGGGGGTAGTAACATCTAATTCATACCCACTTAAGAACAAAAATGTAAGACAATCTATATGAAATCTATTTAAATCATAAACCACTAGTAATTTGATAAGACCATGATGAAAAATAGAGGTACTACTTGTATCCGGTTTAGCTTGAACCTTGTCAGCCAATTTTCCTAGACTTTTCAAGAGATAGAAAGGGATATTTAAGGGTTGTTTACCTGGGAAGTGGAGCAGCTACCTGAAGTGGTATTGGTAGACCATATGGAACCTTCCTTCACATGTAAAATACTTTTGAATAACCATTAGAAAATTGGAATAATTCTACTTAAGGTAGGATCTGGAGATGCCTATTGTCATATCAATCCCTCGATGTTCTTCCTTCAAAAATTCATCACAATTTTGTAGCTGGAACTTCTGGACATTAAACCATGTCTCCCCTAACCTTGGGATTTCAGTAGCATAGGCAATGGTGTCTGGAGAGACATTTAAACTTAAGATTACAACTTCATGCCAATCCTTATGAAATTGATGGTAAAGTCTTTAGTGATTTGTGCATGAAAACCTTTGCAATTTTTTGAAAAATCATAGATATCCCATGTTGGCAAATTACTGTACAAAAGCTAGGTCTTCTTCAAGCAATTTCATATATGTGAGCTCATAACGCACTACAATGCCTCCTTTGTATTGTTTTGTGCCTGCTATGCTTATTAACAAGTCAGGAACTGCAATGTGACATTCTCCTTCTTCACTTACAAACCAATTTGAGAACACCTAGACCTCACCCAAACGATGGCTAAACATGTTTTGACAACGCAAACCCTATTCAAAGACATCGCTTATGAAATTTTTGATACAAATAGATGGTATAAAGGAAAAAAGGATAGGTAAGAATGAATGAAAAGTAGCGGAGGACATGAGAATAAAGGTGTATTATGACTCAGTACAATTCTGACATTATTAACAATCATTTAAAATAAAATTGTTACATAGCAACAGACTTTGATAGCGAGACAAGTGTCAGAATGTACCATTTTGGTATGGAACTCTCATGGACTTTCATTGCGAATTCTGGGTTTGTTGAACAGTAATTGCTACGAAATTTTTTAAAATTGTTAGACAAATCAATTATGAAACGATGACCTCAGAACAAATGGAATTATGACCTTTTATTTTTATGATGACCCTATCAAACACTAAAGGTACCTTATGAAATATTTCACATGAACCTAAACATAAAAACCCTATAGAAGATGATTAATAAAACTAAAAATTATTTCTAGGGCTTATCATGGATAACACCATGTAAATCTATTCATCCAAATATCCACGATGAACAGTTGTTTTAACATCTAATTGTTCTAACTCAAGATCAAGTAATGCAGTTAGTGCTAACACGGTACAAGGATCTCATGAAAGTCAATACATTCAACCTTTTCACATTTTTCATACTAAATGTTTCAAGTACTTTCTCCACATACTTATGTTGTGATAACCAGAGCTTTCCAATTTTCCTATATCTTTGTATATTCATGCTCAATATATTTTTTCCCACTCCAATATCCTTCATATCAAATGTCCTAGAAATCTGAGGCTTTAACCTTTTGATATCTTCCATGCTTTTTCCCGCAATAATCATATCACAAATATGCAAGAAATAATGTAAACTTTGAAACGGGAACTGATACTATTACCCATTTCGTAGAGATAGCAAAAAAGTGACCCAATGTTGAAAAGGGGTGATGCAGAACACACATTTTTTTCTAGAGCATTGTTTTTGGCACTTTAATTTTTTTTATGTACATTTTGTTTTAGAAAGGTAGTGATTTTCATGCTGATTTAAAAAAGTGGTAATTCTGCATCAGACCCTTTTCTTAAAAAACCTATTTTTTGACTTTAAAGTTTCTAATATACGAAATGTAAATAATTATTTTCTAAATTTAATAATTTTTGAAGTGGTCTTTTTCTTCATATTTTCTTGTTTTTATTCTAATTTTTTTTTTTTTGTAATGAGGTTTTTATTGTTTTGCATATTTAAAGAAGAAGGTCGATATTTTGAATTTTCGATATTCTACATATTTATACATCATTAATTAATTTTTCAATGCACGTGAAATAATTGTATCTAAAAAACAATAATTTTAAATGATTAACATAAAAATAACTATTTTTAACATAAATATAGCTAAAAAACTACAAGTTTTGATAATTTTTTGTAATTTTTTTGCTAGAAATGACATGTCAAAATCACAATATTTATAGGAAATTTTTAACTAAAAATTGTTAAATATTAGTTTTTTTTTATGAATTTCATGTCAAAAAAATTGTAATAATCACTGTTATTTTCAAAAAAATAATGATTAACATAAAACTTAATGCCAAAATCACATATTACAAATATTAAACACATAAAAACCTTAATTGAGTGCTTATTCTTCTCATAAAATGTCAAAGTCAAAACACTACAAGTATAACTAATTAATAGTTACAAAAATGAGCTTGATATCCAAGCATAGCTTAAATTTAATCAAAAATGTCATGTAATCCAAACTCTTCGTCCTCTAGAGTTTCATCATTGTCTTCTTCCACAATATTTTTTGTTTCATTTTGCTCATTTTCCTCTTTTAATGGACCTTTGATGTCTGCGAGTCTCCCAATGTATGTCTTTCCAATCATTTTTTGTAATGGTGGTTGGGGTTCGTTTGCCTTTTTTGCCACATGTGATTCCCTAAAGTCCCCTTTCTTCAACCCAATTTCTTGCATTGCATCTCGAAGAAATTGAAGAGCATTAATTCTTTGCTGAATAAAATTGCACTGTATCGGATATTTTTCAATGGAAATGCAATTTCTTCCTTTTGAAGGCAACATGCTAGTGTTGTACTTAATTATCAAGCACAAAAAAATAATGAAGTAAATTAGTACAATGACATATAAATTAAGAAATAACATATTGAAATTCAATTCTATATAATAAAACTTACCTTAGTGAGAAAATAAATCCAAAACCCAATCTCCTTCATTTGGACATATGTCTATAGGATAGTTAATCAATAATTGTGGTTTTTGATAAATGTTAACTATCTCTCCTTTTGCTTCTTTGTCTTCATATGTTAGTTTTATCACAACAACATCATAAGTCAGTATTTGGCTATGACTCTTTCCATCTACCTGATTAAAAATCATAGACATATAGCTATCACCTTTTGCCCAACTATCAATATAGATGAACTCACAATGATTTATAAATAGTTGATCTTCACGGCTAAGAATATTTGACTTTTACCTCTAACATGAAATAGTAAAAGTTCAATTAACTTGTACATAAATGAATTTCTTAACATTAATCAAATATACATTTTAAACGTCTTACCATGTAAGTTGCATCCTTGAATTTGTTTTCCCCTTGAAGCTTGACAATAACATTGCCAATTGTGTCTCAATGAAATGTCACAAATATGAATAATGGTGATGATGTGACTTCTAGAAATCCTGCAACCACTTTACTAAGAGCTTGATGAGTATAAGGGTCATTATCATAGTCAATGTTTGGAATATTGAGACCATGGCGAATATCTGCAATAGTTAAGGAATAATCTCATTTAGTTATGAGTTTAGCAATGTCTTCACAGTCGCCTTGCATTACTTGATATTGAATAGTGTCAAGCCCATTCAAAATGAAATGAGTAAAAGTTGGATCAAGTTCAACATTGTTAAGACATTTCTTCTTCAGTCTTTTGATCTTAATTTTTTCTATAAAGGTTCTGAAATTATTTGGTGCTCCATTTGCATTCTTCTTCATATTTTATAAAATAAATAAATATATGTGTAGGTTATAAATTAAAATTAGTATACAGATAAATAAAAATGAATGTATAAATCAACATACCTTTTTAAATGCAAGGTAAAAAAAATTAACGTTGATGTAGAACTTGAATCTGGATAGTTGCGTACAACATCTTCTCAACTATCTTCATTGAACAATTTAACCATTTGTTCTTGAATTTTCATGTAAAATTTGTGATTGCATAGATAAAGTAAAAAAATTTAATATAATGATATTTATAAAAAATACTACTAAGAACAATATGTTATATTTAAAAGAAAATTATAATCTAGAAAAAAATAAAATAATTCAACAAACTTACTTTTGAAATTCCTCAGACATTTCCTCCAATGATAATTCCCCTGACCTCAGATGAGATAATATTGCTTTGACAAGTTTTTCATCCTTTACTCCTTGCAATGCTCTCCAAGGTGTGATATTCATATCTTTTGGAAGCTGCTTCATTTTAGGACCTGATTTATTGTTGCTACATATCAATGGTTTAGACCTTTTGACCTTCTGGTTTTTAATGCCAATGTTCTCACGCATGCTAAAAAACTCATTAGTCAACTCCCATATCTCTCGAGTTCTAAATGCTAGCTGGAAAATGTTTTCAACACCTCTGAATAAATCACTAAATTTATCGTCTTTTTTGCCTTTTTAATTGATTTTCTCTTCAATTTAATATCCTATTTCCATACAAATTTCCTTTCGGAAATATACAGTAACATTTATCCTATCTCCACCACATTTTCCTTCAAATTCACTATGAATAAATCTAATCCTTTGGATGAAATTTATAGACATCTTATATTCATTATCTAAATTATGATCCCATGCCACTAAATTTTCTTTTGTATCTAATGAACCAACATAAATGATACATTTCATTGTTTCAAAATGTGGGTTATTGGGATATTCCTTGACCAATTGTCTTTGAGCTTCTATAAAATCATTCCCCCCAAGCACATAATAATTGTATTCAAAACATTTTGACTTATCAAATGCTTCTTTGTTGGGATTGTACCTCATGAGTGTCTTCAAGTTGTGCACAAGAATATGGTGTGGCTTTTTGATTTGATATTTACATTATCCTTCACTTGCCTTACAGATTTGTCTGACATTAAGTTGAGATGTATGACCACCCTCAATTAAGTTTCTCTTTGTCAAGTTCTATCGAATGGCATTTTGTTTTGTTTCAATAATGCCATCCTCTAAATCAGCTCCTGGTGTAATGATTTCTCTGCTTTATTTTGAAGTTTCACTAGGTACTTGACTATTGGTAATGACTACTTCAAAATGTTCAAATTTATTTTTCTTCCTCATAACATTCTCATCATTAAGTAGAATAGATTTATTCATGGGAATTCTTACTTTTGGTCTTTTACATCTCTTCTCAGTTCCAATGTCATCCTCAGTAACGACAACATATTCTTCACTACCA
Organism: Pinus taeda; assembly: GCA_000404065.3. Taxonomy (NCBI): domain Eukaryota; kingdom Viridiplantae; phylum Streptophyta; class Pinopsida; order Pinales; family Pinaceae; genus Pinus; species Pinus taeda. The sequence goes on along the minus strand of APFE030967489.1, from coordinate 52,963 downwards.
ATTTCAACTTCCTCGTCTTCAAATGTAACTTGTCTACCTTTGCTATATTTATCCACTAGAGGCTTTTTTTTCTTATCCCTTGGATGTAGTTTTGTAGCATCATGAATTACTACATTTTTCTTATTTTCCATATCTTCTTCTGACAATGAGTAGAAACTGCTGACAACTTTCATAATATCATGCTCTATGAAACGAATTCCTCCAAATCTAATTGCACAACTTTCAACAAAATTCTGCCAAATAAAATATCATATGTCAATAAAAACAAAGTTATAAAAACATAGTAAGACAGTTACAAGAACACAAAACACAGATATAAATAACAATACTTACAATATTTTGTGCCATCGCATTTACGATTTGTTTACACAACTTTGTAGATACCTCTCTTGTGTCATCCAATGAATATGATAACTGGTATTCAATCATTTCATGTGACTTTGGTAGTTTTGTAAGTATATAAACAACTTCACTGTCCAATATCGGACACATGTCTATGACCTTTCCCATCACCTCATAAATTCCATTATCACTAAGTGTATCGACATATAGATATATCTGCACATTTTGGCTTTATCTTTCTTTCACATACCAAAAATTTTATGGAAGTTTCGATTGTTTTGATTTCTTCTAGTATGAAATCATCTTCTTATCGTTTGAGGCACTTGAAAGATTTGCAACCATCAACTCAGGTGGGGTTTGTTCACCGACGATTTTTGAAGATCCACCTTTAAGACTCTTTGGTCTAGAAAGATTCACAAAAATCTTCTTTGATGCCATTTTCTTGAAAAAAAGACACATATAAATCAGTAAATCACAAAAAATTAATAACTTAAATTAACTACGAAAACGTTAAATGGTAATTAATTTTATAAACCATAACAATTAAAAAAAAACAATATCAGTCGGCCAACTGAGTCGGTCGTTGGTTCTGGTCACCCTATACCACTCTGGCAGCCTAATGGCCCGCGGGGGTGGTGGGGTGATTCAAGGAATTGATCGCCACCCCGTGGGCCATTGGGCCTCTAGGATGGGGCGGGGGGTTGCAGACAGCCTCTGTTGATAGCCCCCAGACCACCCCAGCGACCCAATGACCCGCGGGGGTGATGGGGTGATTCTGGGAATTGCCCAGCCACTCTCGTGGGTCGTTGGGACGCCGAGGTGCAGCTGGGTGCCGGGTAGCGAGCCCCACTACCCCTAAGCTATGGGCCTGCTTGGCCGCTGTGAGCATTATCAGGCCCACCATGCCCACTATGGACGTAGTGGGTAAATTTGGGCCACAAAAATTTTTAATTAAAAAAATAAATAAATAAACTTCGTTAAACTTATTTAATTTTAAAATTTGCAAAGCAGAAAAATTAGCTAACCTTTCAAATGTGAGAATCCTTCGTTGAATATGTTGTTGATAGCAATGTAGCTACTCCAAAAATCCGCTCCAATTCTTTTAACGAACCTCGGAAAAGCTTGATGTGATGTGAGTAATAGTGATAATAAAATTTATTATACAGGTGAAATTATGGAAATGTTTTACTGTACAGTTAAAGTGGGATTAATTTGTTTAAAAAAAATAAATTAACATGTTAATTTTGTTATGGCGATATAGGAAACTATGATAAAGCGAATACTATGGAATTGTTTAGAGAAAGGTGAATGCGAGATTAATTTGTTTTAGAAGGTATTATAAAAATAAATAAATAAACATTCCATTGTCTAGTAAATATTATATAGTTTAACTATTAAATTAATTTAGGTAAAAGATTTAGTTTACAATTTTAAATTGAAAGATTTATCTCATAAAAAAAAATTAGTTAAAATTTTTCAATAAATTGTAGAATAAAAATAATGGAGGGAAATACATGAAATGAAATTTTTGGAGGGAAAATTTCATTCTTTAACCTATATAATATCATTAGGATAGTCTGCATTTGTATCTTTCAACCTCTTCTATTTCAAAGGGATGGATTCTTCTAATAGTGAAGTCTCGCTTTGTGAAGCATCAACATCTTCGTCGCGTAACAACTCTATTCATATTGATGAATATAATGGCAATTATTCCACTATGAATAGAAAGTCAATTCTTCCACTTAGTCCTAATCCCAAGGACTATGAGAGAAACATTGATGAAAGATGGGATGAAGAATTTCAAATTGTTAGGATCTCATATTGTCAATTTCCGACCTTATATTTTGTCATAATATTACCCTTTTCAACCCATATTTGAAAGCCCTTGCTAGTGTTTTGACTCAATCATTCTAAAGGTATACAGTAACTCTTCTCATTGCTATATGTTTAATTATTCAACACATAATCATGCTATCTTTATAATTGATCCTTAAAGTTGACCGAGTTGTTGAACAATTGGTGAAACTGCCTAAAGTTGGCAGGACTATATTTTTCAGTTACTGAAACAACGAGAACAACACGAATCTCGAAGCTGAAACAGCAAGGACAGCATGCAAATCTCAAGGAGACAGTTGAGATTTTCATACCAGATTTGAAACAACAAAGGAATCTGATCGATCATTGAAGAAATTGTTACATTGGTCGTAACAATCATCATCTAAATTACTGTAACAACATTCTGTTCACGGGAACTGATTTCCCTATTTTTGTACAAAGGGTTGAACTAGAATTTATAATGAAAATCTTTTGTAATAGATGTCTCCTCTATAAAGAGGAGACATCTACATTAGAGAGGGGATCGACGTAGGATGAACAAGCTGTAACACAAGGATTGGAGTGGAAGGAACGAGACTGGATCTTTTCTGTAATATGGTATATTGACGGATGAATATATTTCTGTTCTAAGTATTTTATCTTAGTTTCCGTGTCCTGGGGAATCTTGTGAGAAGGACAGGGCCCACCTTCATCACAGGATTCACCCATTTCCTTTTTGTTGTGTGGTGTGCGTGATTTATGTTCATACCTTATTCAAGAGTACTGCTTCTGATGATATTTTACTTTTGCTAAGAATTTGTTTCTCTTTTAATCGATTGATGTTGTTACATGAGTGCCTCACCGATGATTAGGATTTACAGAGTGCATTGGTGAACTGGATAACAGAGGCAGGTGCTGAATGTTCCTACTCTAGGGATAGGGTCCTGATCCTTTGTTACAAGACAGCCATTGTTTTCTTTTTTAGATTTACTCTCTTTGATTAATTATCTATTTCTTATTTGATTCCTACAATAGAGTATAACTGTTGTAACAAAGAGTGAAGGTTTAACAGAGTGTGATTTATTTATACTACATATTTTTAATGCTATTAAAATTGAGTACATACAGTACATAGTCACCTTTGAAATAAACGGACTTTCCCGGGTTGACAATTTATGTGGCACTCAACTGTTTAATCAATAAGCAATTAAAGTGACCAACATTTTGGCGCCGTTGTCGGGGAAGGTGACCAAAGATTTTAAAAGAATTAATGATCTTCTTTTAGATGTATAGGATGCATGAAAGGATGCAGGAAAGCGAACCCTACAGGCGGAAAGGGCCAAGGCAGAGGAGGAAGGAAAAATTTCATTGATGACATTATTTGAAAAGCTAAAGCATCTTAGAAGATAAGTTCTCGGAGGCCACAGACTTGGAACCCTCTCGAGACGGATTACGAAACGGAGGGAGTGTTGGGATTGGAAAGGGCTGAAGGGACAGTAGAACAAATTGAGGAATCAGTGGATGATATTGAAATTGAAGAACCAATAGAAGAAGTTGAGGAACCTGTTCAGGACATTGAAAGCCCTACAGAAAGCGCTGAAGACCGAGCAAGTGAGACAGGGGAACAACCAATGGATGGAAACAATGAAGGACTTGTTGGTGGGGGACGAAGAGAAGGAGGAGGAGAAAACTCCCTTTCCACCTTGGAATTCCCTATTGGAGACCTTCCTAGAGGGGCAACTCCTATGAAGAACATCCCACTCTCAACCCTACCTAATTCCCATGGTTTATCATCTGAAGACCTTGATGAATTTCTATTCGAATTTGATATATTATGTAGGAGCTATGATTATGTTACTAATTCTCAGAAGTTAAAGTTATTTCCAGCAACATTAAAATGAAATGCACTAAGGTGGTTTATGAGCTTGGGAAGACATGTGATCACAACATGGGATCAAATGAAAGAAAAATTCTTGGCCAAATACCAGGAATACTGCCGAACAAGAGAAAGGAAGGAGGAACTATTTAAGACGGTTCAGAAGGAGGACGAGAACCTAGAGGACTTTGAGGAAAGACTACAGTATAATTTGCAGTGATCTGATCATCCGAATATGAGTAAGGATATTCTTAAGTCAATATTGTTAAAGGGGTACGAGATGATTCTTTAGATATGCTGAATATGCTTGGAAAAGGAGATATATCTAAGGAATCATATGACGAGATTGTCAACCTCTATAAGAGATGTTCAAGAGGAGCAGCAAGTAGGCCAAAAAGCAAAGATAATACATACTCAAGAGTCCATAAATCAGCAAGTGGAGGAGCAACATGGGCTGAAATAGGTAACTTACTTGAAGTATTTAAAACTGAAATGTTAAGCTCTTTTGCTTCACAAATTAATACCTTGCGGGTTAAGAAAAAGCAGGTAGAAGAAGAAGTTTATTTGGCTATTTTCTGCTCTAAATGCAGAGAAAAACACCCACTAAGGGAATGCCCACTGGGCAAGGTACCAATTTTCACTATTTGTGAGAAGGACCATGAGACTCAACAATGCCCTTCTTTACCAGGAATAAAAGTAGCACTGCAACCAAATGAAGAAGAAGCTGAAGCAGTTTATTTGTTGACACAAAGGAGGCAATGGCAACCACGAAGACAAGGTACGAATTCTAACATGCCATTTAATCGTTGGAATAATCATCCTCCTTTTCAAGCAAATTACCCACCCTTGAATCAAATGCAATACCCACCCTTCAACCAAATGAATTTCCCACCCATGCAACAACCAAATCCTCCTTTTGTTGATCCTACAATATGGAATCCCTGGGCTCTACAACAATCTTATTTTAATCAATGGAACCCAAACTGGACAGCTCAATAGATCCCATTTCCAAACCAATTTCCCCAGTATCAACAATTTCTCTCCTTGCCATTAAATTCTCCACCGAATAATCATACAATGAGAACCTAGCTTCCTGTGCAACCAAACCCCAACCCTAATAACAATAAATCTTTGCAGGTAATTGATATTCAAAACCATCCCTGTTTTCCCTATGCAATGTAATGATATTCATTTGTGCTCTGGGAGAATAGTTGAACCCATTATCGATGACATTACTTCTTCTGACTCTGATAAAGAGGAAGCATGAAAAGAAAAGTCATCTAATAATAATGCTGAAACAGTTGAATCATCCTCTCATAAAATTACTGAAATAGCAGATCTTCCATTCCCTGAACGTCTGGCTCTTACCAAAACACTTGAGCCACCTGCTTTTAATCTTTTAGGTGAATTGCAGAATTTGTATGTTAAAATTCCACTCTTACAAGCACTGAGAGATGTACCAATTTATGCTAGAACTATTAGAGATATTTGCGTTAAGAAACCTGGAAGAAAAGCTAAAGATCCCCTCACAGTCCATGTGATGGGTGATCTAGCTGCTCTAATGTCAGGAAAAACCCCTCCTGTGAAATATGGTGACCCTGATCACCCTACGGTCACAGTTTAGGTTGGAAAAACTTTTGTTTCTAGAGTTCTAGTAGATCTAGGTGCTGTAATAAACATTATGACACTTGAAACTACACAGTTATTACAATTAAAGAATGTAATTAGAGAAACCCCAACCATTCTAGAACTAGCTGACTGCTCCATAACCAAACCTAAAGGAGTCATTGAAGACCTGATAATTTCATTTTGTTGTATTGCAGACTAAAACAAAGCTGGGGGGTCATCCATTGATTTTAGGGAGACCTTGGTTGGTTACAACAGATGCCTTCATCAGCTGTAGATCAGGTTCAATGACAATTTCTAATGGATGTGAAACCAAGCAGCTTACTCTTTACCCTCATGCTACATCTATGATTAATAATGATAACTCTATATGGTTAGACTATGAGGACGATGAGACCCAACCCATCTTGACTGTCAGACAAGCTTTAACTTTTAAAGATTCAACCGAGGATGAAATTAGCAATTTTAATTCTGAACCTTCTTCGGTTAACTCTGAAATAGATGATCACTTGACTACAATCTTGGAACTTGAATCCCAGCAAAACCTTAGAACTGAAAATTTATCTCAGACATCAGTTGGTATCTCCTCCAAAAGTATGACAGTAGAAATCGAGCGTGGCAAAACATTAAATATAAACCCTAACCTAACATATGTTGAAACACAACAGTTAATGAAGTTACTTCATGAGAATAAAGAAGCATTCACATGGGATTACATAGATGTGAAGGGAATCTCTCCTGAATTATGTACTCATCGTATTTATATTAAAGAGGGATCTCACCCAGTCTGTCAACCCCAACGACGAACGAATTCCAATTTAAGGGAAATTGTGAAGGAAGAACTTCAAAAATTGTTGAATGCAGGATTTATATATCCTATATCTGATAGTGAATGGGTTTCCCCATTAGTAATTGTACCTAAGAAAAATGGGAAACAAAGAGTGTGTGTAGACTATAGAGCTCTAAATAAGGCCCCTCAGAAAGATCATTTCCCCTTACTATTTATTGACCAGGTACTAGACAATTTGGCAGGAAAGAGATTCTTTTCCTTTTTGGATGGATTTAGCGGATATAATCAGATCAAGATTGCACCCCAAGACCAAGACAAGACCACTTTTACTAGTCCATGGGGGACTTTTGCCTATAGAGTTCTTCCATTTGGACTATGTAATGCCCCAACAACGTTTCAAAGAGCAGTGATAGGGATTTTTTCTGATATGCTTAATGATTCCTTAGAAATATTTATGGATGACTTTACTCCTTATGGTGTGACTTTTGAAGATGCATTACAAAACCTTGAGAAAGTACTTAAACGATGTGTAGAAGCACATCTTGTCTTAAGTACTGAAAAATGCTATATGATGATGAATCAAGGAATTGTATTGGGACGCTTCATCTCATTCCTAGGAATTCAAGTTGATCCAACTAAAGTACAGGTAATTCAGACTCTTCCTATCCCTAAATCACAAACTAATGTAAGAAGTTTTTTAGGATATGCTGGATATTATAGAAGATTTATCAAGGATTTTTCTAAAATAGCTTCTCCTTTGTTTGTGTTACTTATGAAAAACGCTGAATTTAAGTGGATTGATGGTTGTCAAAAATCATTTAATCAACTTAAACATCAATTGTCTACAGCTCCCATTTTAAGAGGCCCTGACTGGGCACTCCCCTTTCATATATCCTCTGATGCTTCAGATACTACAATTGGAGTTGTCTTGGGTCAAGAAGAAAACAAGCTTCCTTATGCTATCTATTTTATTAGTAAAAATATGACCCCTGCTGAACTTAATTACACAGTTACCGAGAAAGAATTTTTAGGAGTCATTTATGCTATTAATAAGTTTCAACATTATATTACCGGTTACACTACTTTTGTTCATACTGATCACTCGGCCATTAATTATTTAATGAACAAATCAATTACAAATGCTCGAGTTACCAGATGGTTATTATTACTACAAGAATTTGATATCACAATTGTAGATCGACCAGGTAAAGAAAATGTAGTTGCTGATTTCCTTTCTTAGTTAAAAACTGGTGAAAACACTCCAGTAGATGATTTCTTTCCTGATGAGTATTTATTTGCAGTATCTGCTCACTCACCTTGGTATGCAGACATTGCCAATTATTTAGTTGCAGGGAAGCTACCATCACACCTATCACACAAAGAGAAAAGAAAGATCGTTCAGCAAAGTGCTAGGTACAGCTGGATAAGCGGGTGTCTTTTTCACACAGGACTCGATTAGGAAATTCGGAGATGCATTAGAGAAGATGAAGTTTATGATATATTGAAAGCTTGTCATGATGGCCCTTGTGGAGGGAATTTTGCGGTAAAAGAACATCACACAAAGTTCTTAGAGTGGGTTATTATTGGCCCTCACTTTTTAACTATGCAAAGAAATATGTCAGGGCATGTGATAGGTGTCAGAGAATGGGCCAGCCTAATCACAGGGATGAAATGCCACTCAACCCGCAGGTAATACTTGAACCTTTTGAAAGATGGGCACTAGATTTTATAGGTCCCATCAACCCTTCATCCAATCAAAAAGTTTATATACTGGTTTGTACAAACTATATGACTAAATGGGTGGAAGCTAAGGCACTCCTTAGAGCTAATGGAGAATCAGTTTTAACATTTTTATTTGAAGAAATATTTGTTAGGTTTGGATTGCCTAGAGAGCTAGTCATAGATGGAGGACCTCCTTTCAACTCTCATGGCTTCAAAGATACACTCCAGAAATATCACATTAAGCATAAAATGACTACACCTTATCACCCCCAGCCCAATGGGCATGTGGAAAGTACGAATAAAGTCATAGAAGCCATTTTAACAAAAACGGTAAAGGAGAATAGAAGGGAATGGTTTCAAAGGTTGCCTGAGGCATTATGGGCTTACATAACTACTTGGAGGAACACTACGGGTTTTTCACCTTACGAATTAGTTTATGGTAAAAGTTTTTTTTTCTTGTGGAATTTGAAATCAAAACCTTAAGGACGGCTTTAGCTGTTAACCTTGACTTGACTGATGCATAGACAACTAGGTTGCAATAGCTTCAGGAATTGGATGAAAAGAGGTTGGATGCCATCCATCAAACAACCATGATACAACAACAAAGAACCAGGTGGCATGACAAAACCATTAAGCATAAGAAGTTAGAAAAAGGTAATTGGGCTCTACTGTATGACTCCCGTTTTGAAAATTTTCAAGCTAAATTAAGAACAAGGTGGCTAGGACGTTATGAAGTAGATACTGGTTTTCCAAATGGAACAGTCAGACTCCTAATGATTGATGATTCCAGAACACCATTGTTAGTAAATGGGTATCGGCTCCGTTTGTATCAGCAACCTATTTCTAAAGAGGATTTCAAAGCCTCTTGCATGAAAGACATACATTATTCCTTTTGGGGGGAACCTGCTATCCCTCAATGCACTTAGTTTTTCTATTTATATATTTATTTTTTAGATTAGATTTCTTAACTAATAATCCCTGTCAAGGGTTGCCATGTTACAATTAGCTATTTTTCAGATCTTAGCTTCGGAGGATGGCTGAGAAGAAAAATTCTAATACGGGAAGGACTAAGCTTCGGCTTGGGAAACATTGCCATGTCACTTCAACTCATAATCCATTTCCTTTTACATCCCTTCAGAAACATTTTCCCACCATTTCCCGTTGCTGAAACACCATTTCCCGTTGTTGAAACACCAATTCCCAGTGCTTAAACACCAATCTTTTCCATTTTTCCTAAGAAGCACCGATTCCCACATTTTTGTTCCCGAGAATGAACCATTACTCCGATAGAAACATATCACTCTTCATTAAAGGAATCAACCATTCATCCTAATAATTATGTTCCTTCACTATTACTTCCTGTGAATAAAGGAAACCTTGTGTATAAAAAACCCTCATACTTTACAAACCCTTTTTATAACTATCATCGATCTATTAATGAAGAGATAATACTTTTTGCACAACAACCAAAGGTAAATGTAAAGGTATGCGTGTTTAGGTGTGAATATTAAATTGTACTTAATGAGAAGATATTGATATGATTTCCGAAATCGTCGTACCTTCAACCATATCATTCAGCCGCAATTGGGGGGATTACCGAAATATTGTAATCATTACATGACACGCCAATTACCGTCATTTCTAATTCTCGCGGTTGTATCTAGTCACCTCATGTGTACCTTATCATGTCATAACTTCATTTGTAACGTTCTACTCTGTTTCGACCTCGGAAACTCGGCTCTGCACTTTGTATTTTGTCTGAACCAGTAACTATGGGAGGAAATGCTGTTAGACATGAACCTGGCTCAATGGCATTAGTGGAACTCTACCAGGAGGCATACCAAATCTTTCTACAAGGACGATGGGTGGATTAGTTCAGAAGACTTCTGGATTTTGAATCACAGCAGGTTCTGGAATTTGCATGCAATTTGAGGGAAGGATACTCTACTGTCCAAGGGGTGCGAATTCCAGCAACAGAGGAGGACATAGCGCAAGTTCCGGGACTACCAACCAATGGTACTCATTGGTTCAGCAGGAAACACCTCATTCTCAATGCACAGCAAGATTTTATGTTACTAGGGGAGCGCGTCGAATCCAAAGGCATGTGTTTTGAACTTCGATCACTACCACCGCCATGGCCAAAGGTTACAAAAAATTTTAAGCATCATTTCACCTGCGAGGGACATTATCAAGTAGTCTACCAACACGACTTTGTGTTATTAAATCATTTGAGGCATGGTCATTTAATAAATATGCCCTATTATCTGCTTGGCTCTCTAAACAATATGGCACATTATACCGTGAACGCAAGGCACCAACTCCTCTCCCTCATGCACCATCGTTTGGTCCAGATTTTAATAAATAGAGGCTTTGCCCTACACAATCCACCTTCCCTCAATAACCCTCCTTAGCAAGCTGAGGAAAATCCCCAGCAAGCCGAAGAAGATCCCCAGCAAGCCGAAGAAAATCCCCAGCAAGCCGAAGGAAATTCCCAGAAATTTGAAGAAAATCCCCAACCTACTGCTGAAATCCTTCAACCAGCAGAGGAAAACTCCCAGCAAGCTACCGAAAATCAGCAACCAGTAGCTGAAACACCCCAATTGAGCAATGACAATCTGCAGCAGACCCCACCCCTTAATGAAGCTGAACCATCCACTCCCATGGTCCATATCCCCACCGATGATTCGGATGACAATACCCCCATCATTCTGCTTAAAAGGAAAAGACAACAGAAAGCTGCAACCCCACTAAAGAGAAGAACGAGGGCCTCAGTTATAGAAGCAATTATTTCTAATAATCCCCCTACCTTGAGGAAAAGTGCTCGTAAGAGAAAAACCATTGTTTTTCCTGCTTCCTTACCACGAAAACGAACAAGTTCGTCTGCAGCAACTGAGGCCATTACCCCAAATTCCCCACCTATCATTCTAAAATCCAGTATTCTGCCAAGCCCTGAACCCTTACCTTCCTCATCGTTGGGTGCCGAAATGCAGAGCATTCACGATTTTGTGACATTATTTTCTCAAAAGAGGCAGCTGCTCCACAAGAACGAGCTACCGATTCATCTAAAGAAGACACCCAAGACGATGTGGGGTATGTTGCTGATACACATGAACTAGCCGCTGACCCAAGAAGTGCTACACAAGAACCACCTGTTGGAAAACAAAACGAAGACGACCTAGATGTGGCTGATATACAAGAACCAACCACTAACCCAACAGGTGATACACAAGAACCACCTGTTATGGATGAAAATGATGAAGTTGATGCCGAACAACAATTCTCCCCTCCACTGGAACCTGCAACTACAGAAGCCCCAGTTAATTTAGCCTCCCTTCAGGAAGAAAATGAGTTTTTAAAATCTGAAATTAAGGCTTATTAGCAAGAGTTAACAAAGGCTAGGGAAGCCTATGAAAATGAACTCAATCTGTACATGTTAGCTCAGGTAGCATCTGCAGCTGAAAAGAGTGCAGAAAAGGATCAATACAGTGAATACATGTGCAGTGAATGTGGTGATCTTTATTCTCGAGCAGGTTATAAAATAATTGAAGTTCCATTGTCTGGAGCCAGTCCAGTACCTCCTCCTATTATAGTCAAAAAGGAAAACCTTGTTGTTACACAAGAACCAGTAGGGTCTTCAAGGATTTTGGAGAAAGAAACAAAACCACCCCGGCCTACCCTAGTTGTTACAGAGAAGAAACGAGTACCAAAGTCTTTTACAACTGTGGCTACACAGACTGAACGTCCCTGTGTCAGCAATGCTTACACACATACTTCCAGTTTTTAAAAAATAAGTGACACATGAAAGACAGAGTATGAGCTCTCACAAGGAAAGGCATTTCAGCAACAGAAGTCACTATGGCTCAAGTATGCATACAGAAATTGGGAAGTTCTTGAACAGTCTTGTGCACAACATAAGGAGAATAAGAAATTAAAAACCAGACTGTCCCTCATATTTGACTTGGTCTAGAGGTTTCTTGCTACAAGGAAACTCTCTTTTAACTATTCTGTGTTTTTGAGAGAACGTGCGTTCCTCCAAATAAAAGCAATCAAGGATGGAAGACCCCACCAGGTGTCTACACCTCAGCAGTTTATTGAGACCTTCACAGAAGCACCGAATAGTGACCAGAACTTGTTGTGTGAACTCTATCTTCACAATGAGGCTATGCCTGAAGATAGAAAGCTTAGTTTACTTCCTCATGTTGGCGATATTCAAATAAAAGCCTTTATTTCTTTCTTGGCTAATCAGCTTACTTGGCAGAATGCTTTTATGTCACCAACACATAATGAGGAAAATTGTCTTCTCTAGATTCGAGCTGAGCCACAAAATGCAGCTGTTTTTATTGTAGAACATCAACGAATTCTACAAGAGCCAGGGATGACTGACCATATCAGGAAACTACAGGCAACAATCTTGGAAGACTTCCAATATTATGTGAAAACTAGAGCTCTAGCTATAAAAGCAAATAATCTATTCTGGGAACACTGTCTTAAGGAGAGACTGGAGTATCACCCTTATAATCCTCTCAATATTCAGGCAACAATCTCATGAATACCTAATTATGTTAAATGCATTCGACAATGTGCTGAACAATGGATTGGTTACCGCTTTCACTTCCCTCTCCTATGGCTACCTGGACATCAATACAAGGCACAGTTCAAATTGACCAAAAAGGAGGAGCTGGCAGCATGGCAGAAACTTCAGAGTGTCCACGGGTTTACAGACATGGTTGACAACACCTTCTATACTTACTGCATAAGCAATTTGCACTGTTCATCCCAGTATTCTGACTCAGATTCAAAGTAGACGTTGCATGCGGACATGCAACCTTTTCAGTTGGGGGGGATGTTAGGATCTCATATTGTCTATTTCTGACGTTATATTTTGTCATAATATTAACATTTTCAACCCATATTTGAAAGCCCTTGCTAGTGTTTTGACTCAATCATTCTAAAGGTATATAGTAACTCTTCTCATTGCTATATGTTTAATTATTCAACACATAATCATGCTAACTTTATAATTGATCCTTGAAGTTGACCGAGTTGCTGAACAATCGTTGAAACTCCCTAAAGTTGGCACGAATATATTTTGTAGTTGTTGAAATAGCGGGAACAACATGAATCTTGAAACTTAAACAACAAGGACAGCATGCAAATTTGAAGTAGACAGTTGAGATTTGCGTACCAGATTTGCAACAACAAAGGAATCTGATCGATCATTGAAAAAATTGTTACATTGGTCGTAACGATCATGATCTAAATTACTGTAACAGCATTCTGTTAACAGGAACTGATTTCCCTATTTTTGTACAAAGGGTTGAACAAGAATTTATAATGGAAACCTTTTTTAATAGATGTCTCCTCTATAAAGAGGAGACATCTACATTAAAGGGATCAACATAGGATGAACAAGTTGTAACACAAGGATTGGAGTGGAAGGAACGAGACTGGATCTTTTCTTTAATATGGTATATTAACGGATGAATAAAGTTATGTTCTGAGTATTTTATCTTAGTTTCCATGTCTTGGGGAATCTTGTGAGAAGGACAGGGCCCAACAGGGCCCAACTTCATCATAATATTCACCCATTTCCTTTATGTTGTGTGTTGTGTGTGATTTCTGTTCATACCTTATTCACGAGTACTGCTTCTCATGATATTTTACTTTTGCGAAGACCCTGTTTCTCTTTTAATCGATTGATGTTATTATATGAGTGCCTCATCGGTGATTAGGATTTACAGAGTGCATTGGTGAACTGGATAATAGAGGCAGGTGCTGAATGTTCCTACTCTACGGATAGGGTCTTGATCCTTTGTTACAGGATAGCCATTGTTTTCTTTTGCAGATTTACTCTCTTTGATTAATTATCTATTTCTTATTTGATTCTTGCAATAGAGTATAACTATTGTAACACAAAGTGAAGGTTTAAAAGAGTGTGATTTATTTATACTACAGCTTTTTAATGCTATTAAAATTGAGTACATACAGTACGTAGTCACCTTTGAAATAATCAGACTTTCTCGTGTTGACAATTTATGTGGCACTCGACTGTTTAATCAATAAGCAATTAAAGTGACCAACAACGAATACTATGGAATTGTTTAGAGCAAGGTGAATGTGGGATTAATTTGTTTTAGAAGGTATTATAAAAATTGAAAAAAAACATTCCATTGTCTAGTAAATATTATATAGTTTAACTATTAAATTAATTTAGGTAAAACATTTAGTTTACAATTTTTAATTGAAACATTTATCTCATAAAAAAAATTAGTTTACATTTTTCAAGAAAATAATGGAGGGAAATACATGAAATGAAATTTTTGGAGGGAAAATTTCATTCTTTAACATATATAATATCATTAGGATAGTATGCATTTGTATCATTCAACCTCTTCTATTTCAAAGGGATGGATTCTTCTAATAGTGAAATTTTGCTTTGTGAAGCATCAACATCTTTGTCGCGTAACAACTCTATTCATATTGATGAATATAATGGAAATTCTTCCACTATGAATAGAAAGTCAATTCTTCCACTTAGTCCTAATTCCAAGGACTATGAGAGGAACATTGATGAAAGACGACATGAAGAATTTCAAATAAATAAAGAGTCATGGTTTCCACTTAGTCCTAATCCTAAGGATTATGAGAGAAAAAGTGATGAAGAGCATGATGATGAATTTAAAAATGATGGAGTGACACGATACCCACTTAGCCCTAATCCTATGGACTATGATAGTAGCAGTGATGAAGAGCATGATGAAAAATTTCAAAAGAATGGAGTGTGACGATGTCCACTTAGTCCTAATCCTATGCACTATGAGAGCAATAGTCATGAAGAGCATGATAAAAAATTTCAAAAGAATGGAGTGTCATAGTTTCCTCTTAGTCCTAATCCTATGGACTATGAGAGAAATAGTGAGGAAGAATTTCAACTGAATAGAGTGTCACGGTGTCCACTTAGTCCTAATCCTATGGAATATCAAAGTAGCAGTGATGAAGAATTTCGAAAGAATGAAGTGTCACAGTGTCCATTTAGTCGTACTTCATTGGAATGCAAGACCTGGAGGTGAGCGGTGAAGGCTCAATTGGTCGAATTGGCCAGGGTTTTAGCCAATTCTAATGAGATCTTATTAGGTTGGATTTTTCCTCGGATTTGGGGTTTTCCCGGATAAAAATTTGTGTTTATGTGTTTATGGTTGTTGCTGGTTATTTTTATATTTATTCCTCTCAATGATTATTTATGTTATGCGGCTTCAGGAACCAGCATTAGTGAAACTAAATCTCAAATTTGTTTCTTCCACACTCCTCCTATTGTTCAAAGGGCCATTGCTCGTATTCTGGGTTTCTCCATTGACTCCCTCCCGTCCAAATACCTTGGAGCCCCCCTCATTGACTCAACTATCAAGCATACCTCATGGCGCTTACTCCTTGAGAAGCTTGACCACCGACTCAACTCATGGACTCATAGATCTCTGAATACAGCCAGCAGACTAGTACTAATCAAGGTTGTTCTACAGGCAATGCCACTCTATATTTTTTCAGTCCTTGTAGCTCCTAAATGGGTGATTAAAAGAAGAAGGAATTTACAGCACAACTTTCTCTGGGGAGCGACCGACACAAATCGCAAATGGGCTTTGGTTAAATGGATCACTGCATGCAATCCTAAGGAGCAAGGGTGCATTGAACTAAGAGACCCTCGTCATAGCAATGTTATAATGTGTGCAAAAATCTGGTGGCAATGTCTATCCACCCTCAACAAACCATGGGCGGCCATCTGGATAGCTATATACGCCAATCATAGGCCATAGGAGGAGCTCGTTAGACTAATGCCCAATGCAAAAGGCTCACTCATTTGGAATGTAGCTAAACAACACTTCCTAATTATACAACAACATAGTTTTTGGGAAGTCCGAAATGGTACAACAACACGTTTTTGGATGGATGCCTGGAACCAGCTGCCAAAGCTCAGTGGCCTTCTCAGTTAACTTCCAGGCCACTCCGGGGAAGAGCAGCATCAAGAAGAGATATGGCACTACTGGACTCAGGAAACAGATCGAGGATACAGGTAGTGGCAGCAAAGTGAAGTGATAATCAGTAGAGCAGATCACTAGACCATCAAGGAACTGGAAGGGGAGCTCCAAAAACGTCGGGTGAGATACTCCGAGGGCAAAGACATCCTACGTTGGGGCTACTTGCCAAAAGGAACTTTCACCACCACAAAAGCTTACAAAATCATAAGCTCAAATACCTCGCCCCTAGATCCAATATGGTGAAGAATATGGTCAGCTGGTACCTAGCCCAAAGTCTCTCTCTTCCTATGGTTTCTGGGGCATAGGAAAATACTAACATGGGACAAACTTAGGCGAAGAAATTATCATGGCCCCTCAATATGTGCCAATTGTAAATCGTACGAGGAAACCCTTCAGCACCTTCTGGATTCCTGTACCCTGGCTAACCAAATGTGGGAGAAAGCCAGCTTTCGATGCCAAAGAAGATGTAGGGTGTTAGCGCTCAAATCTACCTTAGGCTGAAATAAGGTAAGACTCAAGGCCACATCAAACCACGCTCAGCCTCGTAGCTAGCCCTACGAGGACAAGAGAGGGCTCTGTCTGGGTCTAACTCGGAAAAAGATAATTCAGAAGGCTCGAGATGACCGAATTGATGACTAATTTTAGGCTAGGTAAAAAGTACAAAGAGTTTAGAATTGATTTTGAAAGGTTTTGTTGAATTCAAGGGAAAGGAAATTTTGGGTGCAGGGATGAGGCACAGCTTTTGCAGAGGTCTACTTGGGGCAAGATAGGCGATTGTTTTGATGCCTTAAAGCAAGTGAGATGGATAGATCAGACTGGCGAGGAGCTAAGGAGAGCAAGGAAGTCTCAGGGATTCTCCTTAAACTGAAGAAAACATAGAAAATTAAACAAATTTAAAGGCAGAGCATAACGAGTTCATGGATTCTACCTTAACACTTTATTTGTTTAATTACAGAAGATTAAGTAAAGAAAATGGTACACATACAAAATTTACAATTACTGAGAGAAAAACACCATCAACACATAAAGCCACATGAATCCCAAATAGTGCTGCAAAACCGTGGTCTTTCCTTCGCCAAAATGCAGATAAGATATGTACAATATAGTCTCAAGCTATTCCCAAGAGTCCAACCTCTCCTACTGAATGAAAATTTACATATATAGACCAAAATATTCTCATTCCCTAACCTCTAGGGGTCGAGCTCCTTCTTCTAGGAGCAGTTTGAACAAATTATAAACATGGAGCAAGAATCTAGATGACCAAACAACCTGCCTCTAAAAAGAAGGAAACTGATTCATTACATTAATTTCTTGCTAATTTGTGAATGAATCCTCTAGAAGAAGGTAGATAAGTGCCATGTTACCTTAAATACATCAAATTACATCATTTTGGGTCTAAAATTACATCAAAGAGTGAAACTGGTGAAAACTAGCTGAATCCCTGAGCTGAAGGTGAAAAACTGGGCAAAAAACTGTATGCGTAGCGCCCCTGATCCCTATGTGTAGCGCACATTTGAGCCTGTTTGTGGGGCACTTCCCGACATCCAAATTGAGCTCATGATAGCTCGTTGGAAAGCCCTAGATGTCTAATTTCCAACCAAGTGGAATTTCCCAATTTGGAGCTTATTTCACCCCTCAAAACTAAATTCGCCCAGAGGTACTTCCTGCTGTTGGAAAATGTGGCAGCAAGGTGGTTTTCATGATGTTTCTGGACATTTTGACCATCCAAATCTCAATGAAATGCTTCGGAAATGGCTGAACATGTGTATTTTTTCATGAAAAATCCAAAAATACAAGCCATTTGTCATTTGGACCTCCCAATCTTCAGGGTAGCGTGCTGCGCGCTACGCGTAGAGCCAAAAAACCTGTTTCACAAGCCAAAAATTTTGAAACGACAAACTTTTCTCCAAATTTTCCCAAATTTGGAGTGAAGACCCTCCATCATGTATCATGCTCAAATAATGAAGCCTCGGCCAAAACTCGAAGCGGATCAGGACTTTTGCATTTCTTTTGCACTTTTCTCAAACGCCTCTTGAGGATCTTCATTCTCGCTTTGCAAACATGCATGTGAGCCCAATAGTGAGTCTTCATGTGGCGAAGCATGTCTTTGTCCATGTTTTCCTTCGCCAACAACTTCTCCAAATGAGTTTTGACCCGGATGAGCATTGATTCCTGATCAATAGGTGTCAAATCACCGGGTCTCCTTCGGGCCAATTCCCGGTCTTCGCGGATCTTCCGCATCTCATAAAGTTCATGCTCATCTTCCAACTGTTTCTTGTGCTGCTCCAAATAGTTGATCACCCACTTAGCCATCTGCAATTTCTTTTGCACTGAATCATTCTCGGCCCTTTGTTCTCAGACAATCTCCTTTAGCTCGGAGCTAGGAGAGCTAGCATCAACATCAATGATATCCGTGTCCTGGCCTCCTGAAGGACCCTCATCAAACATGGGCCTCTTGTCGCTATCCTGTACCTGTGCTAAAGAAGAAGGCGAGACCCCTTCCACATGATGTGGAGATAATAGTCGCTATGCTGATGAAGTCAACGAGACCCCTTCCACCCCAGGTGGAGATATTACTCGTCGTACATATGCAAATAAGGCCTTTTGGCCTCGCTGGTATGTCACATATGCCAAACCTGTGATTTCACTTTTGGCTTTGAAAACACAATAACTGCAATAGGAGGTCCGCAATATGTATGTTGTAGGGGTGGTGAAATCACAATTTCAATAGACACTCAAAAAGCCAACCGAAACATCATAAGACTTATGCCATAATGGACATTCTGTTTTGGTGTATTTGGGCATGAAATAGTCACAAGGACAGTTTGACAAATGGACAAGGGTATGAAGTGTTGTTGGCTCAAAGCTTTCAAATGGGCATGGAGCTATGTTTCACCAAGGAAAGGCAGAGAAATCTTCACCAATTACCCATATTTCCTTTAATACCCTTTAAAAAGATTCTGATAGGGGCCTAGGGTTTCACTTGATTTCTTATACCCAACACATCACTTCCACTCTTCAAACACACTATAAACAATATTCAAATTGATTGAATCAGTCAAAGAACACCTACTTTCAGCTTTGGAAGTGATTAGACATGATCTGGGCGCATACATATGGTGTTGGAATGAGTGCGTAGCGCACACCTGTATGCGTAGCGCCTTTGTTTTTTTACACTGGCCAGTGAGGCCCAATGCGTAGCGCACAGACCCAACGCGTAGTGCATTTTGTAAGAGGCGTTTGGAGGCCTTTCTGGTGTCGAAATCGAGCGCAGGATAGCTCGTTGGAAAGGCCTCTGAGGCTAATTTCCACTACAGCTAGAATTGTTCAATTTGGAGTTCATTTTCCTTGTCAAAAATCAAATCGCCCAAGACTGGTCAAAATGTGCCAAATGAGGCTGCCTCAAGGCAGAGTGCTATTGCAGTCAACTTTTGAATGCCTTCCTCAATTCCAAATTGAGCTCATGATAGCTCGTTCGAAATATCGTGGTGTATAGTTATCATTTAACTCATCAAGAAAGTGATTTGGCCAACCAAGCTATGAGAAAACTATATTTTCGCAAGGTCACTTCAGAGGTGCATCAATTCTCCCGAGACAACGGTATTTTTGACATTTCTCTAAAACAATGACACCTATGTAAAACGTGAAGGAGGTTTTTCTTTCTTGGCCTGTTTTGGAAAAAAATTTGTCTCACTGTTTCCAAATTCATCTTTGATTGCTTATAAACATCATTTGAGTAAAACCTATCTCGATGTGTGAAACAAGGGATTTTGTCGAAATTAAGCGAAATGAAGGGGATAAGGGACTTCTAAATTATTGGGGAAATTTTGAGAAGTAGGGAGGGATGTTAGGAAGTAGGGGAAAGTGGAATCTTAGAGATCGAGTGAGGGGAAGGGGTCCAAAAGGGCAAAACACAGGCCTAGCCTAGAAAATTTCCAAGTTGTGGCAAGAAACTAGGGTTTGTGCAAAAATGAGGAATTTGGGGGATCTCAATGATGGGAAGTGCCTAATAAGGTACATTAATGATAGGGGAAATTGTATGAACATCAGGATACAAGTTTTTCTAATGATTTGACCATTCATGAGAAATTGCCTTCAAAACCCTAGGAGAGGGACATGAACCTTGCCTAGGCGCAACTGAGGCATGAACAAGGTGTAAAATGACCCAATGGAACCTAACATGATGATAAAAACCTTCTGAATGATGATAAAATCAGCTGAATACTGACATAGACAGACATTTGGGCAACTTTGAAAGGAGAGAAAGCAAACCTAGACCTAATCCCTAGTGACCAAATTTTGCCTGAAGACTCACTGAAATGAAAAAATTTGATTTTGACACCTTAAAATCACTTGTAAGAGCATGTTTGATCACTGGAGGAAGGCTGCAAAGACTGACACTAACAGAATCGACTAGCGAGATCCCGTCTTCCTTCTTACGTACCATTATGGATCATAGTACAAGTTTACAAAATGATCGTGTCTGGCACTATCATAGATGAAGGGGCATCAGTGAGTATCCTTTCCTCAACTACTTGAAAAGTGCTTGGTTCGCCATCGCTTATGCCTATTACATAGAATTTGTTAGGCTTTAACAAAAGAACTATTCAATCATTAGGGATCCTTCCTAAGTTACCAATTACTTTGATAAGAAAAATCGTTCAATTAAACATGATGGTAGTCCATGGGCCATTAGATTACAATCTACTCCTCGGACATGACTATGTTTACAACATGGAAGCTATTGTTTCAACATTCTTTCGAGTGATGTGTTTCCTACATGCAGGTAAAATTGTCATTGTTGACCGGCTTTCATTTCCCGGTTCAAGCACAGCTTCAAGTCAAACATCCTAAATCGTCCTTTTGCATGGAGAATGTCTCTTCAACCTTCATTCCATCCACCTAATTACCGCGACTAGTTTGGTGAATGTAACAAAGCTTAGGGGGCATGCACCCTTGCTTGCTTTAGCAGACGAACCTAGCTGAAAAGGTAGGTTTCCCTATAGGTTATTTGATTGGTCTAAACAACCATTCACTTTTGTCTGTGCTGCGGATGAAGCCAAGGAAGTGTTTGTCTATTCTGTGGATGAAACCATCCTACCATATGATTTTCCCTGTAAGTTATGTGATTGGAAGCGTTATCTCACACCATTCACCTTTGTCTATTTGATGGACAAAGCCAAGGAAGTATTTTGTCTAACCGTTGACAAAAACAATCCTTCTTAACCACAGTGATTTCCATATGGTTACTGGGGCTCTCCTTTTCTCGATGTCTGGGGGCATGCAAACCTTTTTATGCAAGCTAAAAACAACCAATTTCATTTTTTTTAGATTTTTAGCTTTTTAACTTCTTAGGTTAGGTGATCGGAAGTATTATCTCACATCATTCACCTTTTTCTATTTGATGGACAAAACAAAGGAAGTGTTTTGTCTGCTCTACGGATGAAATCGTCCTACCTAACCTTAGTAGTTCCTTAGCTTTCTAGTTTTTCTAGCTTTTTTAGCTTTTTAGTTTTGTCATTTCTAGCTTACATAAAAAGACTGAGCGGTGTTATCACATGGTTCAAGCTTGTTAAAAAATAAGCCTACCTCTGAGAAATGTTATCGCATGGTTCAAGCTCGTTAAAAAATAAACCTACCTCTGAGCATAGTTCCCCACAGTTCAAGCTTGTTAAAAAAAGAACTCGCCTTCGGTAAATAACCTTTGTGATTGCCATGTTGTCAACCTTTAAGCTTTGGTTGTGTTCTTGCCATCACCTCCATCCTTTTGGCCAATCATACGCTTCCACTTGATTGTTTACCTTTTTGAGGAACAGCTGTGATGAGTGGTCTTGTTAGCCACCCTCTTCACATCACCATGTTTTGAGAAGTTCCAAGGTTACCCGGAACCAGTTGCTACCCTAAAACGCCACTCATTTCTCAAAAACGAGTCTCCTTTAAACTCTTTTTAAACTCGTTAAATATGAAAAGATTGTCAAGCTATTAGCCTTTCCAGCTCGTTAAAGTAAGGGGAAGTGCCATCCCTCCTGTATACTTTAATCTTTTTTAGACCTGAGGGATTATCTCACGAAAAAGTTCGAGCTCTTGTCTTTTCGGCTTGCTAAAGTTATCGAAAAATCATCCCTTTCGTATTGTTTTATCCTTTTTCGGACTTATGTGATTATGCTACGAAAAAGAACTACTAGAGTTTCCTTTTCGTCCATTTTTAAACTCTCTAAACATGAAAAGTACCGAGTTATCCTTGTCGTTAAGCTTGTTAAAACAATAGCGACAAACTTGTCCACCCAAACAAGAACGAGTTTCATTGTCGTTAGGCTCGCTAAAACAGAGCGATAGGTTTGCCCGAAGGGAAAATTATAGAACAAGCATATGTTATCCTCCTCAAGCTTGACAAAAATAAAGAGGTACTGGTCAGCAATGACTGGGCAAAAAGGAAAGAAAACTTAAATAAATTTATTGATAGTAGGTCGCTCTTGAACATGACACCTCACTCCATCACCATGATTGAGTTGGGTTGGGTTATTCCGTTCACCGTTCATATCACCATTGGTCCTCCATAGCATCCATATTTTGGGATTAATGCTACCAATCCATCTTAGTTTCACTGATATGTTCAAGAGAAGCCATTCAGAGAATTCACCATCTAGTTAATGCCTCATCCACTGTAATACCTTCACCCTCCATTTTTCATGACTGCAATTCTTGATCCTTATATCATCAAATCATTTTCCACCTCCAGAAAATCATTTGCTTCATTTTGTGTCGTTGATGTGGGATACATTAAGGCCCTCCTATGATGGGTCACTTCTTTTCGACATCAGTACTTTGAAGCTTGCATGCCTCAATGGCAAGTTTCTCACTTCTGGCGACAAGTATACATCAAAGACCTTTGACCGAAAGATTTTGCGTGGTGTTCGACATCGGATCATATATTCACACCACGTGAATTGTTCTGTAGTACCTTGACGGTCATTATCATTATCGGTGATTTCTCTCTCGTCTGTTAATAGCTTACACTATTGGTTGGTAATCAGACAATGTCTATCCATGTTTGACTTTAGGACATCTTTTCACATGGATCGACTTGTACATCGAGCAAAGATTGAACGAGTTTGAAGACCCCAAATCTAGTTTCATCCATCCAGGTTGTGATATATTTAGGAATATAAGGATATCAAATGTACACAGAAGCTGCACAGATGATCATCCAAGCTAATGGATGATGAATCTACATATAAAGAATCACCAGTCTGCAACTACAGACGATTATATGTTCTATGTACATGAAAACGAATTTATAAAGCTGACCATGGGAATGCCTGCCTCAGCTAGATCATGGAAAATTATATTGTGATGATGTATTGTATTGTATCTTATACAAGTCACCTTCCAGGTCGAATACCTTGGATCCTCATGATAAAGCATTTCACCCGACATCAAAAAATTTACGACTTCATGCTTTAGGGGGCAATTGTTATAGACATATTTGGGCATTGCAACCCCGATGTTATATGTCGATAAACCAAGGG
Source organism: Pinus taeda (assembly GCA_000404065.3). Taxonomy (NCBI): domain Eukaryota; kingdom Viridiplantae; phylum Streptophyta; class Pinopsida; order Pinales; family Pinaceae; genus Pinus; species Pinus taeda. Next base: position 29,233 of record APFE030967489.1, on the reverse strand, counting down.
CTCTTTAACCCCTAAAAGTGTTGTTTCATACCCTAAAGGATCATGGTCAACTGATTACATCATTCCCCAAAAGTTCCACCTGAAAAAAAACTTAGAACTGGCCAAAATTGGACCATACTGAATGCTCCACTATCAGGGTGCAATGCATACTGACTCCTACACTAGCTAGGTGCGATGCATACAAGAGGCCTTCTGTGGGGTGTGATGAGCGAGAATGGACAAATGTCCGAGACAGTTTGCTAAGTGGATGCTCATGGAATCTTCTAAGAAACTTCTCCTATGACAATTGCCTCTTCGAATTCCCCCAGGGATGAGTAAGAGATCCAATAAATCTCCAAGTGGAACCAAGAACAACAAGTGGAATGACACTAATAAAAAACCTACAGATGACTCACACCCTTGTAGACATCTGTAAATGAATCCCTCATTTGAGAGATCTAGAGGCTGGAATTTTGTAATTTGCAAGGAAGTGCTGATAGTTTGTCTTTGAGAAGGAGCATTGTATTGTTGGGTTATCTTGCTTTTCATGAGGTGAAGAGGGCTTTGATGCTGGATTAGACAACTGGGTTGTAATTCTCCCTTCTATTTTAATAATGTTCTTTGATTTTTCCTCCATACAATCGTGTATTTGTGAATGTTGTTATTTGTGAATGCCATTGTATGTTCATTGTATTTCTGATTCTGCGATGCTTATGATATAATAGACTGAGATGCTTTGATGGTGTTTTGTTACTTTGTCTCTACAGGTATTCTTTAAGCGGGATAAGTAGGAGAAGAGTTGCAAGCTCTATCAAGGGGGAGAGAAATCAAGCAAGGAGTCAAGAAGAAGATTCAGATTGGTTCCTTTGCCTCTCTCTTATCTATCATACATAGAGGAGATCCCAAATTACTTTGATTTTTTGTTTCTAGGATAGCTGCCAATCCTAGAGGGCTAGCAGATCCAAAAGACACTAGTTTTCTCAGAAACAGGGAGCAAGAGATCCTTTCAAAATATTACTCGAAGAAGCCCTTGAGCAACAAAGGAACACGGTGATGGACAAGTTTTCCCAAATCATTTGGTAGCTACCCACTGGAGACACATTTTCATCCAACAACTACTTTGGAGGTGTCACTCCCTTTAAGGTACAATTAAACCTTGGCATTCCCATATCTGAAGGCCAGATAGATGCAAACACCGTAGATAGATGGTTAAATATGTTGGAATGATATTTTTCGATTCATGATTTTTCCAATCGAGAAAATATTACTTTTTCACTCCTCAAAGTTGCCCCCCATGTTAAGGACTGGTGGGAAACCTATTGTGAACATAAGGATGAGAGAGAAATCTCATTGTTTTAAGAAACACCCACTTGGAATTCTTTTTGAGATGCCACCAAGGAATAATATTAACTTGTTGGCAGCTACGGAGATAAATACATAAAGTGGACCGTGCTATGGTAGGGAATGAACCAAGATGTGCCAGAGTTCACAAATATTTTTCATACCCTTCACACGAAGTTAGGTATCAAGGATTACGAGCAGCATTTGGTACTCAAGTACCATGGCTATCTACAAAAGTACATAAAAAATGAGATGGAGTTCTTGGACATCTCCTTGCTTGGTATTTCCTATTGATGCATTGTCAAGATCGAGCATAAATTTAAACAGAAGAAGAGAGACTTTGGATATGTTATCCTCTACAATTTCCTAGGTTGAGGAGGAGATTGAAAGAGGTAACATTCAACCACTTTTAGCTCAGTAGCTAACCCTACTAAACCAGAGAGGGATATCTCTAAGGATTTGTCAATGAATAACTGTAAAGAACAAGGTTTTAGGCTAGATATATAAGTTTTCTTTGAGTATTTGTGAATTTAGGGTTTTTAGGTTTGCTCGACTAGGGTTTATAGTAGGTAATTAGGTCTAGGCTTCAAGTATGCAGAGACAAGTATAAATAGGAGCTATATATCAGTGTGTTATGGTGCAATTAGAGTTTTTTTCATTTAGTATAGATTTGTGAGCTTAAAATAAACTAATGAGCATGTGAAAGTATGAATTCATTAGCTTTAGAAGGAAGGAAACATAAGTATGAATTCCACATAAACAAAGCTTAAATTCAAGATTCATGTCTATATAAATGCAAGGAAATTCATAGGAAGAAGATAAAGCATGTAAATAGAGATGATTTATCCATTAGAAACTAATATAAAGAGAAAACAAACACCATAGGCTCACTGAACTAGAGTTCCTGAAATATAGCTACAACTGCTCCTGCATTAGTTGAAGAGAACATAAGATACAAGCCTTCTCCATAAAAGACAAACCCTTCTCTTTGAATGAGAAATGATACATATAGACTCAATTGAACCACTTCCCCACCTTCAAGAGTTGAATTCCGAGCTGGTGGAACTGTTTCCAAGATTCTTTCAACCAACAGGTGAGAGTGAGAAGGCCAAATACAAACACTTCTGGTAGATTTTGTTTTGGATTTTGCTTCCTTAATGAGGCCTTATAAACCATAAAAACAACCTATCATGTCTATTTATTCATTATTACATTATCTAGACTCGAAATAACTTCAATTACATCAATAATTTTAACTTTGAGCAAGTCAAACTGAGAACTAGGAAATTTACACAGTGAAATTAGGATGAAAAACACAGAAATTTGCATAAGCACAGCGCCGACTTTGAGCCCACTTCAAGGTAATTTCCTGAGGTCCAAATGAATATCTAAAAGAATGGTCAACTCTCTTTTCAAGTCTAGTTTCCATAAAACCTTGAATTTTTGAAAATGACACATGGGAAGGCCTTCAAATATTCATTCTCCCAAGATGTCTCCTGGAGCACAGCGCCTGTCAAAAAGAGGGGCAAAATGTTGATTTTTGACCCTTTTTTCTCCTTTTTCTCAAAATTTGGGCCCTATCTTAGAAATGTTATGAAATGGGTTTTGAGAGGATGCGATGATATTTCCAAAACAGCAAACCATTTGTAATTTTGATGCCTGAGGAAAAAGAACAGTGCCAAGGTGCTGTGCTTCTGTAATTTTCTGAATTAGGCACCAAAATAGCCAAAAGAACAAAAAATGCTTATAATTCCTTTAAAATTTGTCATGAGATGCAAAATTATGTATTTCAAGCTCTCATGGATGCTTCAGCAAGAATCTCTAAGTTATCCCTCTCATTTTTGTCTTTTAGTGTTTCTTTGAGCTTGTTTTCCAACTGTTTGAGCTTGATGTTACATATCATGTTCCTAGTTTGATAGTGATGTGCCATGTGCCTTAGTAGTCGATTATCTTTGTTTCCTTTGTCAAGAAGCTTTTCCAAGTGTTCATTGACCTTATCTAACTAATACTCTCTGTCCTCATTGATCTCTAAGGAGATTATGTCCTCCATGTCTAGGTCTTCATCTAGCAAAATGCTTTTTTTCTCCTCTTTAAATGCCTTCTTGAGTCCTTTGGTCCTTGGTGTCATTTTTTTGCTTTGTTTTTAGTTCCCGTAGGTTCACTAGGCTCCAATACTACTTTTCCTTTACCTGCTTGTCGCAACAATTTAGATTGCTCTTCCTCCATGATGAGTTGTCTAGCTTTTAGTTGACTATTTTCTTGTTCTAGGAATGAGCTAACAAACCTTACCCTTTCCATGTTATCCATGAGTTCTTTGATCTGAGAATATTTCTCTTTGATAGTCTATTGCATGTTTGAAGGTTCATTTTATGTTTCCCAGTCCACCAACTCAAATTCATGCTCAATCAAGTCCTCATCCTGTACCTATGATCCATGTTTTGCCAATGTAGAAGGCTTGGCCCCTTTCTCAACACGAGAAGTAAAAACAAGCCTTTTTCCTATTTGATACATTCTAGTCACCTCAGGTCTAGGTTCTTTGGGAACCTCCACTATTTGGCTTGATGATCCTACCTCCATCTACTATGTTGGTATGTTTGGATGTTGAACTGAAACATTAGTCTCATGCGATTTCAAATTTGTTTCTATGAAAGAATACCATGTCATGTTTTTCTCTGCAAGTTGATGGAGAAGTACAGTCTTTATCAGGCTATGATGAAACATGATAGGATAGTGTTCTTTGCTTTTTCACCTATACCATCCTAGACATTTGGACAAGGGTTCTACGTAGATAATTTCACATGTTGAGAGGTTTTTTAGCTGTGAAGTGCATTAGAAGCTGGATAGGATATGTATACAATCTAGAAAACCTTCCCTCATAGGTGAAAAATTTCACGACAACCTTCATTAATGGAGCATACTTCTCCAACATGTACCTAAATTGGATGATGTGTGTATGGGTCTCCCTGTAGGGTGTTTTCAAGAAGGACCTGTAATGTTCAAGATCCAAATTCATGTCGTTATACCAATATTCTCCATGATCAGGTATCCCTATAGCAAGTGAAATAGCAGCCACTGAAAATGTAAACTCAACCCCAACTATGATAGCCTTTCCCCTTTCAAATGAGTGGTGATCTAATCTGTCAACTGTTCATGAAAACCTACTTCACATACCCTTTTGCAAAACTCTAGACAATTTACATCTTCAAAACATTGCTTGATGAGGGGTGGTGTGTTGATTTCATTGCAATTGGTAGGCTCACATATGAGGATTTTTATTCATTTATGGTGTTTTTTCCTCTCCGGTGAAGAATCTCCCTCCATTATGGTAGAAACCCTAGAAGAAGGAAAATGGAAAAATAGTGAGGAATGAGTGAAAAGATGGAATGAGGGGTTTGAGGAGTGGAAATAATGGTAGGGAAATTTCTAGGAAATGAATAGGGACTGCAAGGAATGCTTATGAGAAATTGAAAAACAGAGCTTCTAGGAAATTTGTTCAAAATTTCTAGGTATGAGCTAGGGTTTAGTTAAAGGTAAGGCAATTTGATGATTTATAGGTTGTTTAGTGAATCAAAGCATATTTTAAACATGTACAGAGGTGTGAGGTGGAAAATTTTCATGTTTAGAATATCAAAACTAGAAAAATCATCAATTACCCTAGCTTGCAGCATGAAAATTTCACCTAAAACCCTAGATGAAGAGAACTTGCATTTGAATTCATCTTGCTAAAGGAAAAAAGTAAGAAAAGTGTTATACTTACTTGTGGCCAATCTTAGATTAGCAAAAAACTAGATTGCAAGATCCAAAATGAAATTTGGGTGAGTTTTGAAAGGTTTCGGGCTGCTCTAGCACAAGTGCAGTGTTTGGAAGCACAGCGTCGGCCTCAGAAGCCTAGCACAGTCTCTCGTAGCACAACACTTGCAATTTTTGACCAAATTTTCTTGGAAACCCACATTTTTTTCACCAATGGAGGGGAGAGCTCGATGAGTAAAGGAAAATAGAAGGAAAATGAAATGAGTTTGGGACCTTTGGGTTTTTATAGACAAGTATGATTCCCTTTTGAATATAAATGGGCCCCACATACATTTTCAAAAACAGATTTTTCACCTTTAAAACTGAGCCACTTTGGAGAGCTGAAACTTGAGTTGCTTTTTACCTTTTGAATAGTGAAACTTCTTCTTCTTGAACCTTTGATATTGAAATCATGAAGAACTTATGAAAATTCATCAAACTTATGTCAAAGAGCAGCTTGTCATGATTCATTTACTGCTAGATTTACACATGATGATGATGGACCTTGAAACCCTAATGACTTAATGATGACATGAGACTGAGTGGAATGGTAATGATGATGACTGATATAATGAAAACAACATTTTTATTATGATTCCTTTATCTGAGTGAGGTAGGCAACAAACATGTGTGATTTTTCCAAAAGAATGAAGACATTCCTAGACAAACTAGCTAGTGACCAAATTTTACTCTGTAAACCTAGTGACATGATAAAATTTGACCTTGAGACTCCTGAAAGACTTGGAAAAAAGCATATTTGAACACTAGTGATAGGAAGACAAGGTTGAAACTAACAGGATCCATGAATCTGAATAAAGGGAAAGGTACCTTCAAACTGCAAAACAAAGGACAAATCCAAGGCAGGGTGACCAAGGACAACCTGCCAAAGCCGCAATCAAAGAACAACACCACAAAGAAAAATAAAGACATAGGAAAATGGTGTGAGTTCCGCAAGAGCCCCACTCATAACACAAGTGAGTGTCAAGCCAAGCAATCACTGATGGCTGAGCTAAAGGCTTCTGAATTAGATGCATGCTCCGACTTTGAGTTATAACCTGACAAAAGGAATAACAAAGGGAAGCGTATTATTGATGTAGATCTTAGTGCCACTGTTGCCACCAACAAGATCCATAAGGTTGAGCTTCAATATCCAGAGGAGGAGGGTATGTCTCTTCCAATCAGATATGTGGGTGAAGGGTTCTCCATTGTAGTTCATTGTCAATAATGGGAGACAAAAGTACCTCTTTTCAGTAGAGGTCATGAAGTGGTTGGGCCTATTGACAATTCCACATCCGCAGCCATACACCTCAAGTGGATTCACCAATGACAATATCTTTGCATCAACTAGAAGTGTCACCTTCCCTACAGCATCAAGCCCTTCATAGATGAGGTACTGTGTGATGTTTCTCCTCTTGAAGTTTGTGATGTATTATTAGGCCAACCATATTTGTGGAAGAGCCATGTTATGTATGAATCTAGGCCTCACACTACTATTATTACTTTGGGAAAGATGTTATACAAGATACCAGAGGTGGCACAGCATACCGCCATCTCTTTGATCTCTATGGAGAAATGCAGTACGAACATTTCCTAGACTAGGAAATTTGTCTTCCTTATGATTCACCATGAGGACAAGAAGAAGATTGTGGCCACATCCACGACCTCCTAAAAGGGTTCCTCTTCCTAACAACAAAATATGGACAAGTTTGTGGAGGAGTACAGGGACATATTCACCTCACTCACATGGATAACCCTACACTATTAGGTAAACCACTCTGTCGATATAACCATGAGCATGCTGCTACCCAACATATTGATTTATGAACACTCTATTATGGAGAATGATGAAATAAAGAGGTAGATTTAGGAGCTATTGTAGAAAGGGAACATCAAGCCAAGTTCATCACCCTGTAAGAGCCTAATTGTGTTGGTACAAAATAAGTATGGGACTTGGAGACTCTGTATTGACTATCGAGAACTGAATAAGATAACTATCAATAATAGGTATCTAATCCCATGAATTGATGATCTTCTGGACTAGCTCAAGAGGGCCAAATATTTCAGCAAGATTGACTTGAAGTCTGGTTATCACCAAGCACCAATCAAACCCTCTGATGAATGGAAGACAACCTTCAAACCCAAGGAGGGTATTTTCGAATGGTTTGTCATGCCTTTCGAGTTGACAAATTCCCTCACAACCTTCATGAGGCTTATGGACGACATATTTTGGACCTTCACTAATTGGTTCATGATAGTGTATTTGGATGACATCTAGAGCACCTTCACCATATTCGACAGGTCCTCCAAACCTTGCGTCAACACAAATTATGTACCAATTTGGAGAAATGTACTTTTAGTATGACCCAGGTTCAATATATGGGGTACATCATTAATGAACGGGGTGTGCTTGTGGACCTATCCAAGATACAAGTTATTTAGGATTGGCCAACCCCAACCACTCTAATAGAGCTCCACGACTTTTTGGGTCTTTCAAATTTCTACCACAATTTCATGATGGGTTTCTTTCATATCACTTGGCCTTTGAGTCAAGTCACAAATGGTGGAGAAAAAGAAAAGTTATTTATTTATGGATCCCAACACAAGGCGTTTGTCAAGTTCAAACATCGCCTCTGCTTAGCACTAGTGCTCACATTACTAGACTTGCAACAACCATTTGAGATTCAAATAGATTCCTCTAACTATGCAACTAGTGCATTTCTAACACAGCAGGGCCATCCGGTGGCATATCACAGTGAGACACTTTTAGACACAGTCTAAAAGTATCCCATCTATGATAAAGATATGTATTCCATTATGTAGGCCTACCAAAAGTGGAATTATTACATTATGGGGAAGGGAACGATCATCCACACGCACCACCGACCCCTACAGTTCATGTAGAATCAAGGGAAGTTGTAGAACAATTGTCATTAGAAATGATCCATATACCTATAACAATTCCATTTGAACATTACATACAAGAAGGGAAACACCAATAATGTTGTAGACTACCTCAACCAACTTCCAGTCATGGCGCTGACCATTGTTTCCAATTCTTGTGGACACGAGACTTTGGAATGGCCACATCTTTACAAGAGTGATACATAATTCAACACCACATACTAGATGCTCCTGGAAGGTAAGAAGGTTCCATACTTTCACCTAAAAGATGCATTATTTTTCCACCTGGGATACCTCTATGTATCTTCAAGTGAGCGCTCCAAGTTAATTTGGGAGGCTCACTACAGTCGAGTCACTGGACACTTTGAGGTAGAAAAGATAGTCGCAATATTGTAGAAGTATTTTTATTGTCCAAACCTTTGACGATATGTTAGGAGGTGCATTAGATCCTACACTGCCTGTGTCATTTCCAAACCTATAATCAAGAAAAAAGGCTTGTATACTCCTCTACCTACTCCTAGTGGGATCTAGGAATCCATCTCCATGGATTACATGTCAGGCCTTCCTTCTACCAAGCATGGCAACAACTGTGTTTTTCTGGTCTTTGACAGATTCTCCAAGATGACCATTTTAGCAACCTACAAGAAGGGTATCTCAATAGAATCCATTGCCAAACTCTTTTTTTAATGAGTATGGCTACAATTTGGGATACCACATTCCAATATATCAAATTGTGACAATCGGTTCCTAAGTGCATTTTGGTCAAGCTTCTAGCGATTGTTGGATACCAAGCTCTCTATGTCCATGACCTGTCACCCCAGAATTGATTTCCAAATAGAGGCCATCAACAAGATGATCATGCACATCTTGCACATGTACAAATCGAATCATCCAAACACATGGGATGAGAGCCTCCCCTATATCCAACACAACTACAACAAGGCTCTCCATAGCTCAACTAGCCACAACCCCTTTCAGGTGGGACTGGGATTCCAACACATTGATGTTTCCATAACATTTGCAGTTATTCAGGAAAATTCGACGCATGTCCAGTCTGAAGCTAACATGGCTAACAAATTCATTGAGCACATTCAACACATCCGCCACTAGGTCCATGACATATTGGACGAAGAAAAATGCAAAGTGAAAGTAGTGTCATGATCAATATTAGGCGCCACACAAGTTTTGGGTGAGAAATAAAGTTTGGTTATATTTGCAGAAGGATTGCCTCGTTGGGCCCCACCGCAAGCTCTGCCCACTTTGATATGGTTCTTACACCTTAATTAAGGTTATAAGGGACAATGCTTTTGGGCACAAAATTCCATTGTTTCTTTGTCTGCACCTAGTATTCAATGTGGACAGGTTGTAATGAAACTTTCTGCCATTGTTGGGCACATCCAATTTTTCTTAGCAGTTGATACCAATGGTGGGCCCCAGTATTGCAGCAATAATGCTGCAACTCCTAGGACTCCCTTCTTTAATTTTATCAACCCAGTAGTTCGCAACAAACTTGGAAGCGACGGTGTTGTATGCACAAGTACTAGCTCTTGCCGCAGCTGTCACTTGGTTAGCTGGCACAAGTCCGCTAGGAGCTTAAGCCAACTTCTATGAGTTGTTAGAAGAAGATTTTTAATTGATGGATGGAAGCTAACTCAAAGGAGGCTAATCTACTTGCAAAAAGAAACAAAAAGCAGAAAGGAAATGCAAACCCTAGCAAACCCTAATTTTACCAGCTAGCCCTACTGATGCAAAAGAAATGATGAAAGCTACAGAAAGGAGATGCCATTACTTTTAGGAAGGTAAAATACCTCTGTCTAAGCTACCTCTATCTGAAGAAAACATCTTTTTGTATTTTTGTATAAGTTGTCAGAATTATCATGCATGTGCTTTCACTATTTTTGACTATGCAGAGGTGGATCAACGAGAGGAAATGCTTGGAAGAGGTCAGGAAGGTTCAGAGAGGGCCTAAGGGGTCCCTAACACCCTTCCTGAGAGTTTCACAGTGATCTGATCTCAAGAAATCACTTTTGTGAGCCTCTACAGGAAGTCTGCAAAGGTTCTACAGGATGTTCTAGAATTTCTACAGGATGTTCTGTAATTTTCTATAGGATGTTCTGAAAAGAGGATTTTGGAGAATGGATGGAGGGAAAAATGTGGAGGAATGAGTATGGAGGTGAAATAGGGGTGTAGGGGAGTTCAAGACTTGGAGGATGGAGTCGAGGAGTGGCGCA